>NW_023590917.1:0-12956 GCF_014843425.1 Jatropha curcas | reverse complement strand
AAAAGAAGAGAGATTACATATCCTTCAAAAGGAATTAAAAAGCAAACCCTAGAAAGATAAAATATTCAAACTAGAATTGGTTAAATCAAGGCATTTATGGAAAAATAAATTATGTGCAGATCACCCAAAATGCATTTTTGGGAAATCGCTAAACAACAATATAGTAGATTTTACCCTATGAAAAGGATTTGAATGAAAAGTCCATTACAACTAAAAGCTCGACGCTATTCAAATGAGCCCTGAACTCAAAACCATTGTAAAAAAGAAATTCAGGGATTTGGAAAATAAAAAATTAATTAGTAAATCTAGAAGTCCGTGGTTCTTGTGCAGGCTTTTATGTTAATAAAAATGCTTGAAAATAGAAAAGAGGAGTCCCTCGATTAGTAATTAATTTATAAACCACTGAATACAGCTTAAAATGATAAGGTTATCCATTACCCCAATAAGAAGGATTTATTAAAAACATATATCAGGCAAATATTTTTAAGTAAAATTTGATATGAAATCTGGTTATTGGCAGATCCAGATTCATCCTAATGATAGATATAAAACAGCATTTGAACAGTTAACTTCGGTCAATATGAATGGAATGTAATGCCTTTTGGATTAAAAAAATGCTCCTTCTGAGTTTTCAAGAGATCATGAATGATTATTTAAATCCCCATAAGTGAAATTTTGTATAGTATAATATTGATGATGTTCTAGTTTTTAGTAAGAACATTAGAAGAACATTTTAAACACTTAAAAAACATTTTGCATGGTAATTGAAATGAATGGAATTAGCATATGAGTAAAAACTAAATGGACTTAATTTAAAACTAAAAGTTTTAGGTTTTTGGGTCAATTACAACAATAGAACGGGTATTATCCAGCCCATAGAACGCTAGCATGGTATTTGGGTCCAAGTTCCTGATGAGTTAACGAATAAAACCCAAGCTTCAAACGTTTTCTTGGATGTTTAAACTAGTTATAGATTTTTATCCAAACCTGAAATTGGCATGATAAAACCATTACATGATAGGCTTAAGAAAAATACTGGCCCATGACTAGCCCAGAATACCCAACTAGTAAAAAGAATAAAGGCCTTAGTCAAAGAAATTCCATATCTTTATATGCCCCTCATCAACAGCATTCCAAGATAGTTGAAACCTGATGCTTCAGATGTTTGGATATGGGTGTATTTTAAACAAGTAATTAATGGTAAAGAACGAATTAGTTAGTATACGTCTGGTCCATTGGAACGCCAAACTCAAAATAAATCATTCTACTATTAAAAAAGGAGATTTTAAAGAGTATAGTAATTTGCAATCAATAAATTCCATCTGATTTATTAAAATTCAATAAAATTTTTTACTTCCGTATCTGATTGTAAATCTGCAAAAGATGTTTTAACAAAAAGATGTAAAAAAAATCTGGCTTCTAAAACAAATTGTTTGGCCAAGATGCAAGCTTTACTTAAAGTATAATTTTGAATTTGAAATATTGAAATTTATGTACGGTGATAAAAAACAAATATTCCAGTTTCTGACTCGCGAATTCTTACAGAACAATGGGCAAGGAAAAAAGGATAAGGGCAAAGCCCCTAAAGAAAAAACCTGAATTCACCCACTAAAGCTCTCTCTGAGCATGTCAAGAAGATTTACTAAAAACCCTAAAACAGCTATAAACTTTCTCCAGATCTTCAAAAATGGATTGAAGCCAGCTAAGTCAATCTCCAGAAGTGTTTAAGGCGTTACAGAAGTATAGCGTCCTCTTCCACAGAAGGCGCAGGTATGTCTTTCTACACCTAAAGCGATCGTACACCGTTCATGGTACGGCTAGTGCTCCTGTCTCAAACGGTAGGCAGTAGACTTATCAAATCCGTTGATGGTGGGGATTTTGCCAAAAATCCAGTATAGCGCAAGGTAATAACATAGAATGGTGTTCCTTAAAACTATTTTTCAATTATGAAATTGAAAATAGAAGATGGATATATAATAGACACTAATCCGTTGGTCTGTTTTAAAAACAGTACTACCCGAAGGATTGGTACTTTGCTCCAACTGGATCTTTCAAAAACCCCAAAGAATATTATCATAATATTCTCTTGGATACTGGATCTGTAAAAAATTAACCATAAGTTTGATTCAAAAAAATTTAAATCCTGTTATTTTATTATTCCTTCACTTAAAATCCAGACGGATTCCCCTTCATCTCCAAGGACTGGCTAAACCCTCTCTTTCACCCCCCTGTACAATTTAAAAGTTTTATATAACATGTCCACAGTACTCGTATAACCATTATTATTGATTATCGTGAATGCATGGGAAAAAAAATTTTTGCTATTCAATCCCACTGCTACGCCATTCATGGTTAATCTATTTTTGACACATCCTTTTCGTACTGATTGTAGAAGTGCCTAACTGGTTTAAAAAAATGTGGAAAATAGGGGAATTTCCAATGAAAATTATCCTCCTCCAATCCAGGCATTATAATCAGTATTTTAAAAGGCCCATTATAAACCCACTGCAGGAAGCCTATCCTTTCCCTAATGTACTATTGTATGGCCTTCTTCACGCCCCTGGGTTATCAAATTGGGTATTTGGGACACATCAGTTATGGCGCGTAGGAACATACCAGATTTCCTATGTTGGTAAAAAGACACAAGATTAAATGGTGGGATCTTATCAAGAACTCTACACGGAAACTTAAAATTGATCCTCTGGATACGTGAATAAAGTTAAACAGGTTTCTTCCTCATTAACCTATGCAACCAAACTCTTGCACTAAAAAGATCAAACGACTTTCCGGGAATCCAAAAAGCACAATGCCAAGCAAGATTAGCTGCTGCTAAAAACTCCAGATGAGGTATAGAAGAATCTGCCACAAAAGAAAAATGCTTCAGCATCTCCTCACAGATTCTGTTCTCCAGTAAACCCCTCATCAAAAGTAAAAAAGCAGGCAGACTGTATCCAGTAAAAATAAAAATATCTAAATCAAGCAAACAGAAGTGGGCTGATATGGCTTCCTCTTCGTCATCAACATCATTCTCACTATCCTCCAACGAAGATAGTAATGATGAAGCTTTTGAATCCATTATAGTCAAAAGCAAAGCTGATAAGGCAAAAGAAAAATTAAAGCAAAAAAATAAAGCAAAGAAAAAAAGAAAAGAAAAAGAAGGACACATCGTCCTCATCTGAGTAAAAGGCAAGTGAAACCTTATTTCACCATCATTCAACAGTAAAAGTTAAATCACTGTTTCTACAGCAAAAGCCAACGTATCATCCACAGTAAAGATTCGGTGGCAGACCAACAACTATTCATCCCACAGTAAAGGTCAACAACTGCTCAAGATTTCGGGGTTCAGTAGGCATACCCAAACCTTTCCACGGTATTTCAGTCGGCTTCCTCTATTATAATAGATTTACTATCAGTGTTAAATGTTCTGGCTCTGATACCAACATAAGCTTGTATACCCAAATATTCTAAACTCTCTCATCCTCTCTCCTAAGAGTTCTTAGTAAGCATTCGAAGTTCAAGGTCTGGATTGTAAAATTTAAACTTGTAAGTTTAGATTTGAATTTCATATTTAAATAAAGTTATTTATTTAAACTTATAAATTGCTACTACTAAGCCCTGTTAAAGGCTTCCTTCTCTTCTCCCTCCATCCCTCCACAGTCCTGACCTTAGTTCTGGGGATTTCCAGGCTAAGGGTTGCAGGAACCCTCAACCTTAATAAAATATCATTAATTAAAAATTGTTGAGTTAATTGAATAAATATTATTTTTGTATAAGTAGCTCTGTGGTTGCACCTCTGTGTGATCTTCCACCAATCCAGAAAATATTGTCTTTGATCGTTCATAAACATAAACTGTTTCATTTAACTGTTCAGATTAAACATACTGTTCATCTTTAAACAATTACTGTTGAAATTAGAAATTCTTTGTATATCAGCTGGAAACACAATAACCTCCTGGTGTTTATCATTGCACTTGATAAACAAGGAAACTTTGTGCTAACGTACCATATGAATTATATTCATGTTTTTGTAAATTTAAGAGAAAATAATATTTTGATTACAATATATAATATTAATTTAAATATTTTGAAATATTAATTGATTTAATTAATAGATCTATTTCAGTTGATATATTTAATATTAATTTGGATAATATAAATCATTTCTTGAAATATTTTGAAATATTAATTGATTTAATTAATAGATCTATTTCAGTTGATATATTTAATATTAATTAATATTTAAATATTTTTGATACCAACAAATCCGCAAATCCGGCTGCTTAGGTGTCCGAAGGTCTAAGCGAGAGGGGATTGGTTACCCGCACCTCAGGATCGTGACAACTTGTGAATCCCGTTGGTAAGACCGCATTTGTTGAGATTTATTGGGCCGTGAAGGGTAATAACGGAGGGCCATAATCGGGTAAGCTTCAAGATTCCTTTAATATATTATACATGGATCCTTATTGTGTCGAATCTGTAAGTAATTTTCGGTCGGATTGATTCTGAATAACTCAGAAATTAAAAGGGTAATAAATAGAAATGAATTAATATTGCAAGATTTTAGTAAAGCCATAGATGAATGGGAAATACCTAAAGTGGATAAGGAACAGATTTATAAAATTAGTAAATTTCCTTTATGGAATACAGACTATGTTATTAAAACTGAAGAACGAGATTTTCAGCTTAGTAAACCTTTTGAACGAATAACCTTACTTTCATCTAAAACTTTACAGCAACATAAACATAAAAAATATAAATATATTCATATAGGTTTAATTCAAGTTGGTATTAAACCTTTAACTAGAGAAGGATTAAACACTAGTATTTTGGCGGTGGTCAGAGATGCTAGATTTTTAAATTTTCAGGATTCATTATTAGGATCTGTTGAAACAAGCTTAAGTGAAGGACCTATCTCTTTTGAGGTTTATCCATATATGACTATTTCTTTAAATGATCTAAATATTTTAGATAGTATAGTTTTAGAAATTAAAATTAGAAAGTTAAACTCCATAATTATAAAATGAAGCAAGGAGTCCTGATTCCAATTGCTTTAATCTATAAAATCCATTATAAGCTATGGAAATTCAGCTTTTAGTACTAACTACAAATTAACAACCAAAAATGGAGAAACTAAGTTTCTTCAAAACTGATTTGGCTAAAACCAACACCGTTATACTAAAACCATCCAATGGAAAGGATATCACCTTACCGGAGGAAATGGATTTTTGGAAAAGGGATTGTCCCTCCCCCAGAACAAGAAACCTGTTAAGCCAAATGTCAATTTACAGAAAAATTGAAACAATTTGAAGATGGTAAAGTAACTTTTAAAATTTAAATAGAAGTCCAAAGTCTAGGTATACAGGGATCACATCTTCTGAGATTAATAGATGATGAATAAGCCGAAATACCTTCAGTAATTTATGCAAGATATAAAGGAAAAATGAACCTAAAACCTATTATTTCCAAACCTTAGTTAAAACCTAGGTATTCTACATCAGATATACCTACATCTAGTCAATCGTTTAAAATGAAAGGAGTTGATTATAGCAATTCCATGTCCCACCAGGCAGTGTATAACCCTGTTGACAATTATTTAAAAATCAAAACAATCTAATTTAGTAAACACTATCACACCAGTAGTCACCAACAGCTTCAGCATCACTGAAAATGTTCAGTGGAATTAAAAATAGAGAAACTAAATGTTTTAACTAAAAATGAAATTAATAAAGATTTTGGTAAGAGAAATAACCAAAACAAAAGAATTTAATGAAAGTTTAAAATAGGCATAGTAAAAACTCATAATTTTGAATATCTTAAAAAGAAGAATATTTTGAATATCAACTTCAAAACTCAGAACTAAAATGAAATTTTTAGATTGGGTTTTCATTAAATTAACCATAATTCCAAATAAAAGTCCTTAACCCAATAACAATTCCGAGATAAGAGACCAGAATGGATAGTAAATGATAGGATAATCGAAGTATTTTCCTCCTAAAGCCATTAGTTAAATTTAAAATATCAAAGATAATGAATATTACTTGTGCACCATATAAAGTAGCTTAGAGAATGAATTCAGATTAAAAAAATTAATTGAGCAAAATAATTTTAGTAATGCTAGTTTAATTTGTTTTGAATAACACAATTAAAAAAGATAAAAGATAGAACAATTACTTCAGGATAAACCTTTCTTTTTTCATTCCGGAGGCTTTTTCGGGAGTTCTGGACCTCCAAAAAATATTCCGAGACCAGTTCCGTGATCTTCGTAATTTTTCGGACATTTCAACTTCCAAAATGGCCTTCGGTCCGGTCGGACTGTTTGCAGTCCCGAAAAACAGGGATCTACTCCCCAAGTAGTTCAAGATTCTTCTAATGCTTCCAGAAATATAAATCTTTTAGAAGAAACTTCTAGCTCTGGAGATAGTAAACCTGACTCAGATAGTGTTCAACAATTTGTAAATAATATAACCCATAGAGAAATGGTCTCTAGGGCCCCAGACTTAGGATTAATTGATAAACCTCCATACATATCCCAATTTCATTATAATGCTAATACATTATATGAATGGAATATTGGATGGATTTTAATCTGAATATAAAATCTTAAGTATTTTGCAACAAATGACTCATGGCTGCAAATGCTTATAAAACCCAGTCACCTATATCTGATAGCCGTTGCTGAAATCCTCATTGGCAGGATTTAACAGGAACAAATTAAAGGGATGGTGGGATTACATCTCACTGAAAAAGATCAATTCAGATTAAATTCAGTCCAAGTAAATGATGAAGGAGATCCAATATATGATGAAAATGGTGAACCTATTCAAGATGCAGTATCAACATTAATTCTCACTATTTCATTGCACTTTATAGGAGATCCATCACACTTAAAAGATAAAAATGTAGAATTATTTAGCAATTTAAAATGTAAAAAATTAAGTGATTTTCAACCAGGCTTATAAAACCACTTTTCTTACACGGTTAATGTTACGAGAAGACTCAAACCAAGCTTTTTGGAAAGAAAAATTCTTAGCTGGTTTACCTTACTTCTTAGGAGAAAGGGTTAGGAATTTTATAAAACAAACTCATGTTAACCCGATTCCATATCATAAATTAACTTATGGTCAATTAATTAGTATAATTCAAAAAGAAGGATTGCAGATTTGTCAAGACTTAAGACTTCAAAGAAATTTAAAATTTGAATTAAAAAAGACTAAACAAGAATTAGGCAGAGACTAAACAAGAATTAGGAAGTTTTTGTAAACAATTTGATTATAGTATAACCCCAACTCAGCAATGTAGTGGTCAATGTTCTAAAACACCAAGTTCTAGGAAACACTATAAAAAACATTATCGATCTAAGCCTAGTAAAGAAGACTACTATAGTAAAGATAAAATTAAACATTATAAGAAAAATAAAAATAAAAAACCATACAAAAAGACTAATAAGATTTCATACAAAGACTTAACTTGTTTTAAATGTGGTAAGACTATTTCAGTTGATATATTTAATATTAATTTGGATAATATAAATCATTTCTTGTTTGAGTTATAATAAATACTTAAATCGGTAGATCTTGGCAGCAAATGGTATCAGAGCCTATATGGTGCACAAAGTATTGGTAATCTTAGGAACACCATTCATAGTATTTATTATTGGGTCAGATTTTCAGAAAAATCTGTAAATATGTTAACAAAAGATCAGAATACACTTTTAGAAGTAATAGTAATACATAGCTTGACAGATACTGAACTTAAAAGTCAACTTCTTAAAAAATTAATTACAAGTTTTGAAGAAAATAAAGAAGTAAAAATAATCACACCCAAAATTCAGACTAATACTTATGATTTAACTACTATATTAAATAAGAATAAAAAATTAGAAACAAAAATATCATTAGAAGATCTATATAAAGAACTTAAGATTTTAAAACATGAAGTCAAAGAATTAAAACATCAAGCACAAATACATGATGTCAAAATAAAACATTTAGAAACTCAATTGATATCTAGTTCCTCTTCGGATGAACCAGATGATAAAATAAATGAGTTAAATGAAGATGAAGTGAACTAAATGAAGAAGAAGAAATAAACCCAAATTTTCTCTTTCTTTTACAAGAAATAACATCAAGAAAATATTTGGTAAAAATAACTTTACACATATGAAATGATTTTATTATAAATGGTATAGCTTTATTTGACACAGGTGCAGACTTAAATTGTATAAAATCTGACATAGTACCACGCAGATATTGGTCAGAAACCCATGAAAAATTGACTACAGCTAATAAATCTAAACTAGAAATTGTAGGTAAAATTGATGCAGATATTGTAAATAATGAGTTAGAAATTAAAACAATTTTTCTGCTTTCTCCACAAATAAATTATATGGTAATCTTAATCTAAGGAAACACCATTCAATTAACCCTAATTACAAACCATTTCAGTAAAAAGAAGGAATTGCAATTAAATTCAAAGTAAAAGGAAGTAGAGCTAGGTTAGAATTTACTGAAAAACCTAGGCGAAAAAATTTAAATTTATTAAGAGCTCATTCTATTAAAACCTTGGAAATTAATTCTTTAATAAAGTCTAAAGAAGAAGACTTAAATCATTTGAGAAATTATACATATCTTCAAAGGATTAAAAGGCAACTAGAAGATAAAGATATTCAAAGTAGAATTGGTAAATTAAAGGCATTTATGGAAAATAAATTATGTGCAGATCACCCAAATGCATTTTGGAAACGTAAACAACACATAGTAGATTTACCCTAAAGGATTTACCCTATGAAAAGAATTTTGATGAAAAGTCCATTACAACTAAAGCTCAGACCTAATTCAAAATGAGCCCTGAACTCATAAACCATTGTAAAAAAGAAAATTCGGAATTTGGAAAATAAAAAATTAATTAGTAAATCTAGAAGTCCCGTGGTCTTTGTGCAGCTTTTTATGTTAATAAAATGCTGAAATAGAAAGAGGAGTCCCCTCGATTAGTAATTAATTATAAACCACTGAATACAGCTTAAATGGATAGGGTATCATTACCCAAATAAGAAGGATTTATTAAAAACAATTATATAGGCAAATTATTTTTAGTAAAATTTGAGTATGAAATCTGGGTTATTGGCAGATCGCAGATTCAATCCTAATGATAGATAAAATAAATAAAACGGCATTCACAGTTCCTTTTGGTCAATATGAATGGAATGTAATGCCTTTTGGATTAAAGAATGCTCCTTCTGAATTCCAGAGGATCATGAATGATATATTTAATCCCCATAGTGAATTTTGTATAGTATACATTGATGATATTCTAGTTTTTAGTAGAACATTAGAAGAACATTTTAAACACTTAAAAACATTTTGCATGGTAATTGAAATGAATGGATTAGCACTAAGAAAACTAAAATGGACTTGTTTAAAACCAAAGTTATATTTTTGGGTCACTATATAGAACAGGGTATTATCCAGCCCATAGAACGTGCTATGGTCTTTGGGTCCAAGTTCCCTGATGAATTAACTAATAAAACCCAAATAAAACCCCAACTATCAACGTTTTTCTTGGATGTTTTAAACTATGTTATAGATTTTTATCCAAACCTGAATTGCATGATAAAACCATTACATATAGGCTTAAGGAAAAATACTGGCCCATGGACAGCCCAGCACACCCAACTAGTAAAAAAAATAAAAAGCTTAGTCAAAGAAATTCCATATCTTTATATCCCTCATCCAACAGCATTCAAGATAGTTGAAACTGATTTATGTTTCAAGAATAATGTAGCCAATTTACTTAATAATTTATTAAGAGACTTAAAATACTCAAATTTAATATGTATTTGAGAACGGAGCAGTAATTATCTTTCTCGTGTCAAAGAAAAAAATTACATGCATTTGCATTATGATTGGAGTGTAATAAATTATGATATTATCTTACAATCATAATGCAAATGGTTAGTATAACTACACCGCAATCGATTGTAAATCTGCAAAAGATGTTTTACAAAAAGATGTAAAAAATCTGGCTATATATTTAGGCTATTCCAATAACCTATTTTCTTATGATTCAATTTTAATTTACTTAATTACTCAATTAGATTCATTAATTAACTAATTCAGAATTTATACAAAAATTGAGAATTGAGACTTAGGGCGTACTGATTGAAATTTGGGCGACGATTCCACGTTCCTCGCGAAGAGAGGAACATTTTGTCCCTTGGTGCCGCCGGGGCTCGCCGGCCCGCTGCCGTCCACGGTGGCCGGAAAAGTTGGAACCGCCTAAAATTGACCATTCTTCACGTCACCCCACTCAAATTTCATTGAGGAGTCCGTTTTTGATGTCGGTTGTGCGAGGTCGGCCCTCCATCTAGCTGAAATAGCCTCGACAGTAGCTTGGTGTCGCCATTAATGGTGGTTTTGCCATTTCCCATCAGATAGTCGATTTCTCGGAGGGGAAATGTTCGTGTGGATGAGAGGAGTCATTTGAGACCACTTCCAGCACTTGAAGTAGACGGAACTGACGAGTTTTCACCGGAAAACTCCATCGCACTGTGGCCAGCCTTCCAGTCGTGATCTCTCTCAATTCCAGCCCTTATCGCGCGAACCAAGACCATAGAGGTGTTCGTTTCAATGAGAGGTTCAAGATGGAGTGCTCGTGTGTCGAATTCCATGGCCGGTGGCCGGAGATCGCTGTGAACCAGCGGGAAGGGGGCTATCGCGCGCCTAGAAGAAGAAGAAGAAGAAGAGAGGAAGAAAAAAAAAAGAGACTAAGTCGGTTTCTCGATCATTCCGGTTCGATTCGAACCGATTTGGTCTGATTCAATGATTTGGCTCGATTCTTGCTTGGTTTGCAGGGTTTTCACTTGGTTTTCAGGTTATTCCTGTGGTTTTTGAAAAAAAATCAATTTGATTTCCGGATTCGATTCGATTTATTTTGATTATTTTAATTAATCTATTTTGATACTTCATTCCGTACTGATTGTAAGGTGCCTAACTGGTTTAAAAAATGGTGGCAAACCAGGGGTATTTCCAATGAAATTATCCCTTCTCCAATTCAGGCCCTATATCAGTATTTTAAAGCCCATTATAAACCCAGTCCTGCAAAAGCCCATATTCCTTCGCTTATGTACTATTGTATGGCCCTCTTTACGCCATGGGTATATCAATGGTATTTAAGACACTCAGTATGCCGTAGGAACGTACCAGATTCCTATGTTGGTAAAAAGACATAAGATTAAATGGTGGGGATCTTTCAAGAACTCTACCACGGAACTAAAAATTGATCTCTGGATACGTGATAAATTAAAACAGGTTTCTCCATTAACCTATGCAACAACTCTTGCACTAAAAGATCAACCGACTTTCGGAATCCAAAAGGCACAATGCCAAGCAAGGTTAGCTGCTGCTAAAACTCCAGATGAGTATAGACGAATCTGTCAAGAAATGCTTCAGCATCTTTCAACAGATTCTGATTCTCCAGTAAAACCCTCATCAAGTAAAAAGCAGGCAGACTGTTCCAGTAAAAGCAGGCAGACTGTTCCCAGTAAAATATCCTAAATCAAGTAAAAAAACAGAAAGTTGGGGGGCTGACATGGCTTCCTCTTCCTCATCAACATCAATTCCCCACTATCCCCCAACGAGATAAGTAATGATGAAATTTTTGAAATCCATTTAGTCAAAAGTAAAGCTGAAAAAGGCAAAGAAAAATTAAAACAAAAAAGCAAAGCAAAGAATAAAAGAAAAGAAAAAGAAGGACACATCGTCTCATCTGAGTAAAAGGCAGGTGAAACCTTATTCACCATCAATTCAATAGTAAAAAATTTTTTTAAAATCACTTTGTTTCTACAGGAAAAGCCAACCGCATCATTCCACAAGTAAAGATTCGATGGCAGACCACAACTAATTCATCCACAGTAAAAGGGTCACCACCTGCTCAGATTCGGTGGCAGACCCAAGCACTGTTCTAAATAGTAAATAAAAGTTTTTTAGAAATTAAAGTAAAAAAGATTCTTTTTATGTTATTTAAAGGGAGCCTATCCCCTTGTGAAAAGGCCATAAAGCTTGTTATAACAATATACTAAAACTCTCTCATCTCTCCCCAAAAAAGTCCTTTGTAAAGCATTCAACGTTCGAAGTGCTGGATTGTAAACATTTTTAAATTGTAAGTTTAATTTGAATTTTCATATTTTGAATAAAGTTATTTATTTAAATTTATAAATCTGGCTACTAACTAAGGCCCTGTTAAAAGGCTCCTTCTCTCTCCCTCCACAGTCTGACTTAGTTCTGGGGAGGAACCCTCAACCTTAATTAAAATCAGATACTTAAAATTGGTTGAGTTAATTGATAAATATTAGTTTGTAAATTGATAAGTATGCTCTGTGGTTGCACCTTTGTGTGATCTTCCACATCAGAAAATTGTAAATTTGTATGTTGATTCTGAAGTAAAATTCATCAAACATATACTGTTCATTTACTGTTCAGATTAAAACAAATACTGTTCATCTTTAAACAATTACTGTTAAAATTAAAATTCTTTGGTATATCAGCTGGAAACACATAACCTCCTGGTGTTTATCATTGCACTTGATAAACAAGGAGCCAAAGGGAAACTTTTTGTGGCACACGTGCTAAGTACCATATGAATTATATCAAATGTTTTTGTAAATTTAAGAGAAAATAATATTTTAATTACAATATATAATATTAATTTAAATATTTTTGAAAAATATTAATTGATTTAAATAATCGATCTATTTCAGTTGATATGTTTAATATTAATTTGAATAATATAAGTCATTTCTTTGTTTGAGTTATAAATAAATACTTAAAATCGGTCGATTCTTGGTGAGTAATGGTATCAGAGCCAAACGATTTGAGTATTAGTTACTAATCACCCCATAAAGTATTAATTTATAATTATATTAATGAAGCTTTCAGCTTGGCCCACTGAGCCGATTTCCT
>NW_023590916.1:190116-226807 GCF_014843425.1 Jatropha curcas | reverse complement strand
ACTTACGGCTAAATAGTTTGTAGTTGGTATAGATTATTTTGATTGTTCGGGAAATGCCACTTCCGAGTTCCTGTAATTTGTGAAATATCAGTATTTATTTCTAAACATATATCATTGTGTGTCCATAATTTTTGCTTCCATTGCATTAGTATGGTCTTTCGTATCCGATTATCTTATCCGTAATCAACAAGGAAACAACATAGAGTTAAAAAAGAGAGTATGTATAATTTTATACTTAACAAAATACAGCTTCGGTCCTTATAATTTAAAAAATATGAACTGATCTGTCCATGTGTCTTTCAAATATAAAATGTGAGAAAAAAATAAAAGAATATTTTCATCAATTTCATTATGGCATTAACGTAAAATATATAAACATTTAGACGGAAGGACTTATAATTGATAGAAAGTACAAATGTAAGGAAAATTTTTAATATTTTTTTAAAATATAAAGATTGGACTAGTTATTTTTCTAAATGCATTAGGAATCGTACTTAAATTCCCTTCGATTGTTATATTGACAATAGATTAATTATATTTAAAGTTTAAATTTGTATAATATGGAAGTATGTTACGATGTATTAAAATAACTTAAAAGAATACTTCATATAGAATTAATTAAAGAAATATATCGTTTTTGAATAAATTAAATGTAATTTATATTATCATAATTAGAACTTATTTCTGATTTTGTTAATTTATAATATTTTCCTGAATTGATATATTTTAAAATTCTTTCATAAGAATTAAAAGGTTGTGTGCCTTGTACTTCTACTCGCTTTCTTCTTGTCTCAATGCGTTATCGTTTCTCATTTACCAAAAGTTGAATTGTGCAAGACTCATGCCTTGATGCACGGACACGCGATTAGGCTCGACGTTTCGTATTTGGAAATATTTTTCAGAAAATTGAACGACCTAGAAATGGCGTCGGAGAAAGCGTTCAATGTAAGGTTTCCATAGTACTAAAAATTGGACATCCGTTTTTCCTTTCCAAAATAGTTTCCTTGCATTATGAGATAAATCAATATTTCAAATCCAATTCAAATTTGAGATTTGCAAATTTATTTAGAAAAGGAGCAAATAGTCTACTTTTAATTTCCACATTCAAGACTTGGAATTAATAAGAATATTATTATCTTTCCATTTTGAATGAATATGTTTGTTTTCTTTTTCTGTAAGTTGAGTACAGAACTATTGAATTGATATTGAAATTGATGTTCCTTTAAAAGTTAAATGTACTCTTTCCTAAAATTATTTTTATATTTATCCTTATTTTTAATAATAAAGCCTAATGGTATATTTTAGTATTTCCCAGCGTTTTTTTTCTGCAATTATTTGATACCGTTTCTCTGTATCCATCTGCGTTTCCATCTTTGTCCATGCATCATAGTCGTCTTGATATTGAAACGGCAAACCACAGGTCTGAGTTGAAGTTCAACTCAAGGGATGCAATTTCTAAGGCTAGATTAAGGGTTAAGCTACACATGGTTTGATGGATGGAGTACTTTGGTTGGATTGAAAATATTTTTTTTCCCCAAAATAAATAAATGTTCATTTTGGGATATGAGTCAATAATAAATAATAGTGAGATTCAATATCTAACCAAACCTAATAATCAATGATTTCGGGGGCACTTGGCCTTTGCTTAAACACCTCAGTTTGGAAAGGAGTGAAAGAAATTAATGGAGAAATTATATTCATTTTTATTTTCTTTTTTAGTTTCCGATTATCTATGTTTTGAATTGGGGAAGGAAATAAAATGAGAAAAAAAATATATTACACATATTTACTATACCTTAATAAAAGAATGAGAAAATAATAATAAATTAAACATGCAAGTGTGTGTAACAAAAGAAAAGAAAACTTAGTACAATCAGAAATAGAAGATAGTTCGAACCCAACAGTAAACATGCACGAGTATTTCAAATACATATAAAGTTATTTATATTATGATTTTCTTCAAAAAGTACAGATTTTTTTTTTTTTTTTGAAAGATATCGAAGTAGTTGAAAACATTAAGAAAAGCAACAAAGATAGCGTGACTATTGGGGGCAGTTTTGTAATTTCATGCCAAATTAGTCAGATTTTCTTCAAGAGATTGCCAAATTCTTTTCCCTTCTAAACGGATTTAAAAGTGTGGGGGGCCCGGAGGAATTCTGATAGCAAATTTCTTCCTCTTTGTTTTCTTTCCATGCTTTAAAGTAACGAACTTTCAGATAATTTATTTTTCTTCTCATAGTTCTTTCCTGTGCCTATTCCCCTTTCCAAACTTAGTGTTAAACTCCAAAAATTTTTATCGACAATATTACTAAAGTTTTTTGTTTTAAATGATAATTAAAATAAAGTTTCTTTTCAACTAAATAAGGGTTAGAAAGAAATCCAGTAATAATTGGGATAATGGGAAATTTCTGAACCATTGATTTTGTTGTAGAAGTTTTTTTTTTATTATTTTTTTCTACTTGTTACTATAAATGGGCAAAGGAGAAAAGAGGAGGAGAGATTTCAATCCTTGTCAAAACAATCTTAATATGCCTCAAAAGCAGAAGTGTTAATAACTACTAACCAACATAATCATGAACTATACAGATCAACTTTATAGAAATGTTAATAAGTCATAAGCACAAAGTAATTTTCACATTATATGAATAATTTTAGAAGTAATAATGGCTTTCTAAAGCCAGATTGATACCTTCCTAACACCCAACTCGCATCAAGTGGGCTGAGATTATGTATTAACCAAATAAAAAGAATAAAATTTCTACAATGTCAATTAAACTTTCAATTAGAGGTGGAGCGAAAAAGTTTAGACTCTCTCGTTAAGGGCAAAACCTTCCTCTATCTCAACATATTAATGAAGAATATGTATGACTCTAAAGGATTATATCGTGAAATTTTTCATTCGTCACAAGAATACTTAATTAAGACATACTTGTTACGCTATATATTCAATTGTGATTCAGCATTTTAGTAGGCTTTTAATGTTATTATTTTCTTATAAACATGTATTTACTATATTAGTGCCTACAGCTCGTTGATATTCATTGTACCGTTGCTTGACTCCTACTCTGATCCTTCCATTGATACCAACAAAAGAATGAATCCCAGTTTCGGCCTCCACAAATTAATAAAGATAAGTTGATCTTCAACCATTGACTCCGGCCAAGGTCAAGCAACGTGGTCCCATTCCTCCACTATTTATAATTCTCATGCAATATAAATATATAGTATAATATACTGATAGACTTAATTATATACAATTCAGTATATCAAGGCAGTATGTCAATTAAATAGTGCTTTCAAAAAAACAAAATGATGTGGTATAAAAAAAAAAATATTACAATTTCTGTTTATAAATTCACTCCGAAACTTTTCGTTTTTTTTTGATTGGATCTTAGATTTGAAGAGATATTTTGGTGTTCTCAAATATTATGAATTTTAGTAAACACACATCACGATGTTCACATGAGAATAAGTATTTTAGAATTTTTTGATTTTTCAGTGTAAATATTAATTTTAATATATGGATAATATAAATTTTAGAATTTAATAATTACATTTTAACCATATCATAATGTGATAATTTTGTAAATTAAAAATTTAATAAAATAATTTTTATAAATTAAAGTGTTAATAAGTATTTGATTGAATTAAAATAGAATTCGAATTATACATTGTTAAAATAACATAAGTTAAGAGAAATGAGTATGGCTTAGGATTCTTTTTTTTAATGAGCAACAAGATGCTGGCTGTTGTATTTTAGGTAGATCGAATTTGGTTTTGTTCTGCTGTAAAGGTTAATCATGTCCACTCCTAAACTTTTTCTGAGAGACCTATGAAATCACTAGAGTTGTATAAACTGTTATTTTTAATAGTGCAATTCTTTGTAGTATAAGTTGTAGAGACTTCATCACACCCCCTGATGCTGTTTATGTGATAATAAAAAGAATTAACAACTCAGTGAAATGATGGGTTTTCTTAGAAAACTTTTAAAAGACCCTAAGAAATTCAAGGCATTTGGATTAAAAATGGTTTTTTTGTTTTTTGAATGGTCATTCGAAATGATCTATAGACATAGTCAGTCCCGTACTTGAAAATATAGTTAAACAGTTTAGCTGTTTAGAAAAGGAATTTAAAGTTCAAAGCCTTGGTAGAGAGATTTAAGATTAATCGATGCGAGAAAGCACGTGGCACCAGTAAAAAGACTTCGTGTATCATAAGATAATTATAAATTTAGTTTTGAATGTCTTCAAAAAGTTCTGATTTTGGTGTCTCAACGGAAAAAACTTTTAATCAAGTTTTTGCAACCCCATTAAAATTTTTCAATCCAGTGTCGCCTGATAACGTGAGCATGTCGGAAATATAACTAGGACGCAAGTGGATGTGTTGAGTTTGATTTTTTTGCAGGATGTGGAAAAATATGTTGAGTGTCTGACTTGATGATTGGAGATTTTGAATGGAATAGAAAAACTGAAGTTCAATACGAACAAATCACTTGGGTATCTGAGATGAATAAAGACATATATTACAGAGGTTAGGATAAGTAAATGCGTGCAATTTTTCATTCTCTCCCTCTCCTTTTCTCTCTCCAATATTATGAAAGAATTTCTTGGGAAACAACAAAATAAAGAGAGGAAGAGCACCAATAATTTCAACTTTTGCACATTGAAGAACTTAAAAAAAAAAAAAAAAAAAAACCAAAGACATGTCTTAATCGGCAACCAAAGGAGAAGAATGGACTTTATAAAGCAACTTAACTGATGGCCTTCCAAGAATTAATAATGGGCCGAGTCACTGAGTTACAATTGGAGCTACTAAACATAAAGAATATTAAACATAGTAAAAAAAAAAAAAAAAAATAAAAAAAATTCAGAAAAGCAATGTTGTAATGGACAGATAAAACGGAGGTATAGGCAGAGCTATTGAGACAATGAACGCTGGTGAACGGTGGGTTATTGTGGAGGCCGGAAACAAGCACATCAAGGGAGCGTGAGGATGCATATGAAAGAGCCAACACAAAAGCGATTGGACTTCAAATCTTGCTGGCGGGATTTGTGTCTTTGGTTGTGTGAGTCAGTGGCATCCTGTTATTGGTTTATGTTGATGCCTTGGTTTCTTGAGTTTGGTGATGAAGTTGTTATGTGTTGGGATTGTTTCATAATGCAAACCCTAATTTTTTTTTTAATTTCAATTGTTCTCTCTGTTTCCTCTTTCGGAATTTCTGTAAACTAATGTTAAGATTTCCAAATGATCTTGAAGCTATGATGCCTGCTGATAGCAATAGAAGACATAAACATTGGTAAGGCTTTTTAGTAAATTTCAGGTTTTGTCTATTTCATTCAGAATACCCAATTCATTAGTGGAACACATCAGCATATTTTTGTACTATCAACAAAAGATAAACTCCAATTCATGGCACAACACTTGTCGTCCTAGTTGTGATTTCCGGCAGCGCCGCGTAAGTCAGACGACACGTAGATTGGAAAAAATTATTAAAGGGTTGAACACTTGATGTAAAAGTTTCCATTGAGACACCAAAATAGAAACTTTGTTTAAAAGTTCAAACACCAATATTTATAATTAACCTAAGAAAAAGAGGATCAAGTAAGTTTTTTGCGTTAGGGTGGTATGTATCAATGTTTGTAATGACAGTAAAACGGAGGTAAGGCAGAGATGGAGACAATGAAGGTGGTGGACGGTGGTATTGTGAGGAGCGAAAACAAAGGACAATCAAGAGCGTGAGATGCAATTGAGAGAGAAAGAGCAACACAAGAAGAGCCAGAACATTGGACCAACCTTAAATAAGTGCTACGCAAATGAGTCCAAGTTGGTTCTTCGTCACGCTTATCCATTAATGGTGCTTTTTTTGTCGAATTTCAAGTGATATCTTTGAGTAATTTAAAACTTTTTCTTTATCGTTCCCTTGATTATCATTACCTAGTTAAATGGAGGCGAGATATCTCGTCTCAAATACATTTTTTTCTCAGGTAATAATAAATCTTTATGAAAAGCCTTGTTTTTGAGGTTTTTCAAAAATTTTCTGTTTAAGGTTTTCGAAAGATAGTCTCTCTATGTACCTAAAATTAAAGTGGACTTATTTGTCTTTCGAAGTATGATTAGGTAAATATAGTAATTATATGATTCAAATAAAGAATTGCTTATGTACTTCATTTCAGAAACAAAATTTTAAAAAGATCCAAAATTCTTGATTTTTTATTTTCTTACCAAAACAAAGGAAGGTTCTACCTTCAATTATTATTTGGTAGAATAAATCTTTCAAAGAAAGATTTTCAAATAGGTGATTATTTTCGAAAATTCTTTGTTTTTTTAAATGAAAGTTAGATTTTTCGGTCTTATTCGTCTTATTACCAAAAAGCACAAAATTGATTGAACTCAATGACAGATAGTATGATACACAACTAAATATGTTATTTCAATATCTTCTAAATATTGGTATAAAGTTTCAATATTTTTGAGTTGTGTACAAGTTGATAGTTCTTTGCTTCTTCGTAAATATTGCGGATCCTCCTCTTCCTCTCTTCCATATTTTAACAATGGGCCATTTAACGATCCTTCTAAATAAGAACGTGTTAGTACCAAAGAGAATATTTCGTTTTTAAGATGTTATTCATCACATTGCATTCTTGATATATTTATCTCTGCAAAATTTTACTCTCTCTTAACCCCCTTATTCTTTTTCATTCTTAATACTTTACGTTTTAATACTCTAAGGAAGGGAGAAAAAGAAAATTTTATAAGCAACTTACTTTGTTTGAAAATTACAGTTGTGATTTACTAAAATGATTTTCTAATCTAAAACACTGTTCCTGGTGTGTCAATATATTTGCATTTTCTTATTCATCATATTTAGAATATATTAGTTATATGCGTTATGTTCTAGATAGAGTTTTCTTATATCTAGACAAACTTTTGTAGGAAATAGCTTACCTCTAGGTGCCAAAAGATATTTCGTGAAATAAATTAATTTATTAGCCTGACCTTTGCTACGCTGAGAACGTACGAATGCTCAAATGTGATCTTGTTAATCTTGGAGTTATCATTGCACACCTCTAGACCAAAAAAATAAGATCCAAATTTCGAGCACGTTACAGACACGTGTGTGTACAGTCCTAGTATGCTATTTTCACGAGAGCACGCTCCGTCTGTGAAAATCATAGCCGACATCTTAAGCGAGTGTGGAAAAAAAACTATATGGTATAAAGAGGTGTTAATATTGACGCATCGACTCCATGCGACTTGTACTGTGGTTTGTTTTTTTTCTTACCCTTTGACCAAAAAGTATGGACAACATAAGGTTTGAAGGACGATCTCAAGCATGACGTAACTTAGGAGGTGAAGTGGATGTAGCTCGATTTGTTAAGAGTAGGGTCCGAATCCACTATAAAATCCATCTCGTGCATTGATCTTAATTTTGTTTATCTATGAAAGTTCTTCATTGATACAGCTATATAAGAAAAAGGATCAATATTTTCTTTTTTTATTCCTCCTACTTCTCACTAATGTGTGTCATATTTTATCATTTAAGTCGTTCCTAACTAGTCGATTAATTGGTTTTTGAAGTGTGGAGTACTAAATTGAAATAAAGGCTTTACTCCGTGTTCCTCGAAAACTTATATTTATCGATACTCTTGTCCAATTCTATGCTATAAGTTGTATACATATTTAGTTAACCTAAAACTATTACTCTCTATTTGTCAGTATATATTCAACTATTATTGGGGAGTTCTCTAATCACTTTTTCTAAATCTGATTGAAGCTTATGTGATAGTATGTACTAGTGATTCATCATAAACTGTCCTCAGCCTCCAACATAAGTACATTTATATAAATAGTCTGAAAGACTTATATGTGGAAAAGTTCTACATAAACCCATAATAGCTATTACTTCAATACAAAGTAGTTCATAATTTGCAGTCTTTAATTAACACATAAGATATAAAGTGGGATGAAATAGCAAGAATTCCTAAATAACTAATCATACAGTTGATTACTTTGTCCAGGAAAAGAGGATGCTTTCTGTATTTTCTATGTGAGCATAATGGAGCATTGATAAGGATGGTGTTAAGTGATGAGTATTCGTTAATTCAACCTAACTGATTTTCACAAGTGCCATAATTAATACCACTTTATTCTCTACTCCGACTACAATAATTCTAAAGAGGAATGTCTGGATAGAATTAATGCTCCTTTATATAATAAAATAGACTAATATTATTTATCTGTAGATATCAACCTCAATTGTGCACCCACCCTCTTGAGGATTGTATGTGCCATACATAAAATTGTTGAGGAAACCCAACAGGGATTGAAATCGTGGAAAGAGCTCGATGGTAGTATAATAGAGTAGAATATTAAAGAGTAAGATGTGTAATAAAATAAAGATACATAGGCGTAACGCGTAAAAAGCAATAGGTTGTTAAGTGTCTAGATGGTCATGTAGAAACTTGTGGTGACGACGTGTGCACCTCGAATGAAAAGTGGGTATAAATCTTATATGTTATGAGCTATGAGTTACTAGAATATATAGGAAAGATGATCCTTCCACTAATTTAATAAGTTCTACATCGTGTTTATATCCTAAGTAATATATATGAACCTATTAAAATATATGTGTATAATATGTACACTAAATGAAGATTAGACCGAAAGAAGGAAAAGGAAAGAAAGTACAACATCCCCAGTGGATACACGTCCAAACGAATAGTTACAGTAGACTAGAATACCTCTGCCAAGTAGTCTGCAGTAAGTATTATAGTTATTTCCCACACTCTATCGATTTTATAGGTAGTCCCATCCTATAAGTACACACATTCATAAAATTTTGTCTATTGCATCACGAACAGACGTATTAACTACTTCAAATAAAGACCTCCTTATTCTCTTCTCCTAATAAGACAAAAAACGATGGCTAGTAAAGGTAGGTACATGATGCATTTTCAAATATAATTGAAGTTAGAAGAATCATGCATATGCTAGCAATGTGGGATTTCTTGCTATATCTTATCATGATGACATTATTATAATAGAGAGGTGCTTCTACTGGAAGGACTTTTAGTGGAGACCCTATATCCTTCATACTTTCCATACTCCTCCAATGTAGCTATTGGTTCACGCATCACACTGCTATTCAATACACACCTTTTTAGATGATGAGCAAATTTCCCTAGCCCATAACAGGGTAGGAAATCTTACCAAGAATACACAGGTCTGTGGATATCTTGTAGTAATATACTAGAGTCTTATAGTTTAGTTTTAGTGGTTAGTAAGAGTCTGTGAGAGTTTAATTATTTCAGCCTTATGGCATGGTTATATGCCGTACCTTCTTATGTGATGAGTTTCGTCTTTTAGTTGGAGGATGATGGATATCATTCTTATGGTTCGTTCTCAAGGGGTAGTAGGGACAATATTGTATGTAAGATCACCATCATCTATATACGAGGGTTAAATTTTCTCCTCATTTGCTGGAAGGATTTTATTTAGAAGTTTATACCTTATTGTGAATTATGAGCAGTGGAGTATACTCTCAGATAGCATAGCCCGCACATGAGGACATTTGACTCTTATTGTGGCTAAGCAAAAAATGACCGCTTTAAGGTGACGACAATATTTTTGGTGACCAAGGAAATATTGTGTTTTTTTAATTCGTAGAATAGGAAGAATCGGATTATTGGAGAAGAGAAAAGAATTTAGTTGTGAAAGATTTAAATTTGAATTTTAAAACCAAAAAGAAGAAGAAAAGATGGAATTTGAAGAAGAAAAAATTTTAATTACTTGGAATTGAATTATTTTGGACTTTGAATGAAGATAAATAGGAGAAGAGTTAAAGGAGAAAAGTTAGGGATTAACATACCTAAATGATCCTTGGCAAGTCCACAAAGATGGGGTAAACATGATGCACATACAACTAAGGAGAAGTAGTTAGTGTCAGATTCATTTAATAACTCTTGATTATTGGTGTGATATAAAAATAACTTAGGATTAAAAATAACATGTCGAGCTAAATAAACCCAACCAGAAACTAGAACAAGGACATTGACTAACCACATGATTGGGACTAGGACCTGAGTAGGTACCCAATTTACTCCTATACTCAAATTTATGAGAGTTACAGGGAACACAATAATGGATCGATAAACGTAAAACATCTTAAGCCCATATTAATGTATTAGCAGTAAAGTCCTAGCTATAATGAGCTCACCAGACTCGTCCCAAATACCTTGGGTCTTGACACACATAAATATCATTAAACCCCTTCAATACCTACCAACGTCGTTTGTCTAGAATCTAGCAGAGAATGGCCCGTTCTCTTCTCGCTGTAATTGTACTTCTCATCTATGTGCTAGACCGAAAGTGGGGATTCCCCCTAGGTGTACTCAACC
Organism: Jatropha curcas; assembly: GCF_014843425.1. The sequence continues at coordinate 216,410 of NW_023590916.1, read as the reverse complement.
TTATCCACTCTTCAACTTATGACTGCTAGCTTCCGTATTCTGAGGTGACACACCATCTATCCTACCAACCAGAGGGACAAGGTTAGGCACTGCTGAGTACACAAAGATCTTATATACACTCAATCCCCAAGTGTCTTTAGCAAAAGATATATGTTCCTGGGATGTATAAACCATACTTTACTAGCCTCATACACGTTGCTTGCTTGTCTAAGGCAATTGCTCCTTTCAATTGAATATTCATCCTACTATACCCTCCGGAGCTCACTGTATCTTATGCCTAATGTGGGCTTTCTCCTAGAACCGAGTGTCGATACCAGAAATAGCACTTATACCATAAACAATGGTTGCTTGTACATCTACAAGTGTGGGATTCTGTATTTTTAAAGTAAATACAAAAGATTGTGATCCATATCAGAATTATTGAGAGGAATTGGAGGTGTTGGCCCAGCATTATTAAGTAGAGACTAAATTGAATGTTCTATCGTTCAACAAGCAACACAAATCTTTCAGTATTATTTTGGGCAAGATCTTTGCCCTCTTTTACATGAGCAAGCCAAGCACGGCTAGACCTTTGCATCTACCGTGCTATCAACTTAGATCGGACAAATTTTTACACTTTAGCAACCTCTATTATTCTCATGACATGTAGGAGTGAGACAGTGACTAAACAGATGATATAAGCATCATTTTGTTTGAAAAAGTGAAAGCCTGTGCTGTAATATACTTCTTCCTTCCGCAAATTAAAATGAAAAGCTTAAAAATATTGAAATTAACAATGACGTCTATTGTCTAAACCTTGAATTCATAAAACATGCGAGGAATACGTCACTTTCGTTCTTCAAGAAAATATTAGGTCAACTAAATTTTTTGATAAAAAATCAGTTCAATTTCAAGAAATAAGAACATAATTGATGATACTAGCTAGGACAACACTGGCGAAAGGACCTGAACATTGGACAATTGAATAATGTTCATAGTTCGCGTGGGAGGAGGGTGAAAATTTTTCATTATGATACAGTGATAATGCATTGATAGACAACGCAAGAGAGAATGACACGTCAATTTTCTACTCCAAAACCATTCAACGGAAATGTGCGAATAGTAACATTTCGAACTCCCAAAAGTTTTTATTTGAACATGAAGTGCTAGACACTTTATTTGATCTTTAACTGTGAGGTGGTTTAGGCAATTGATATTTGAATGACCCAATAGGGCGTGATGCATTCCAGCCAATTCGCGATCAACTATTCCTTTTTCATGTATGTACCACCCAATTTCTCTGGACCAAAATAAATAAACCTGGAACTTTTATCTTGAACTTTTCTAACATCGCCAATTTAATGCGAACTGGCATTTAGGTTTAACTAGACATTTTCTTACTACCGAACCGTTTGTGACTAAATTATATTATTGATCGTCTTATTCAAACCAAAGTTCAAGCAAATAATGTAGAACTTAATTAAAAACTTGACCGACATTTCTCAATTGACACAATATATGATTATTAAGCACAACTTTCCGACATTTTCCCAATTTCTTTAGAAGGAATACACACAATTAATACTCTCGGTCTAATGTACTCTAAAATATATTACCTATTTTAACTTTAAAACTCTCACCACTATGGAAACACCTAACATATTTATACAAAATCCTGTAAATATTTTTTAATCCACCTTATTACCATTTTAAATCTATTAACTATCTCGAAATTAAATAGCAAGTAGTGTTTTGAGATTCCGGTTTAATTTTGATTTAATTTGCGTTTAGAAATTTATTAATTTTCTGAACCCGAACCTGGTTAAACCGATTGACCCAAAATTAATTTTTCTTGTTAAATCGAATTTAAGTATAGATCTTATTTGATCAATTTGAAGCACAAGATAGATCTGACATCCTAATTGCAATTAACGAAACATTGGACCGATAACTTGTGTATAATGCTCTACCTCCTAGTAATCCGCTAAGTACATTTCGATTGCGTGGTGTTCAGGCGGCGAAGGTGTAATGAAAGAACTATTCGAGTGGGAGCAAAAGTCTTAGATATTGATGATATATGTTAAGGGCAATAGTAAGCACACACTGTTTAAAACCGGCCCTTATCTCCCTGGACCCTTTGGTATCTCTCTTGATGAGAGGAGTATTCCTCCTCTCTTTTCAAATATATCCTGAATTCCTTAACATTAAGAATACTTTATCAGGATAATAACGCGTGTTGCCCTATCATCTCAAGAAATAGTGATTATCCTTAAGTAAAAGACTTTTTTACGTAAGGGTACAAAAGGAAAAGTGAAACATAAATGCACAATATTATTATTGATTTTCATGATAAAATTTGGAAAGGACCCTATAGGTATGATATAATGACTAGGCAAGATAAGCTTACTTCAAACTAAGAATGAATGAATTTATAATATAATAATCGTCCTTTATACCAACAATGAAGACATAGGACATTAGGAATGGACTCTATCTTATTCATCGGCCGTTAATCAGTTGCTACCTTGGTATTCATTAGTGCGTGCTAAAGGAAGGAGTCAAGTGTGGTTTATGATAATTGGCTTGCAATTATTTGGGGTACCAAGGCATAAAGTGTGCTAGTTTGTGAGAATAATTAGCGTACAGGTTAATGAATAACAGAGTACTAGCCATGGTGAAATTCGTTTGTGGGGAAGAAGGATTGTTGAGGCGAGAAAGGTAGTTATTTGGGGGAATATGTGGAACGGAGTTATAATTGGTTGTAACACTTATTGAAATTTTATTAAGCAATATCATTTTTATAACCACATATTTTGACCATGTTTCTTGAAAATTAATAAGTACCATTATTTTTTCCTTACCTTTGAGATTGAAAAGGGGAGTAGAATGAGGTGTGGGTAAAAGAGGAGCAGAGGTTGGTTTGAATGAAACATAGTTAGCTTGTGGGAATTTCAGTTATGACTTTAAACAAAATCTCATGAGCAATGAGATGTCCATGGAGTTCGTGAAAAGAAACAAGGCTCTATGATACCAAATTCAAAGAAGCAGTAATAAATGGAATGATATTAACCCCCAATGTACGGTTAGATTATAGAACATTAAACTACAATAGAAAGGCAATTGAACAACCAACAGTTGGCAAGCTCATCGGCGAAGACCCTTTGCACGTTGAAGATATGTAGAAAAAGACATTATCATTGATGTTTGAGCTCTTGGAGTTCCAATATGCAACTGCAATTTGAGGATTTTTGTTTAAAACAGATTTGAAGGATTGGAGCCAAGAGCATTTGCCATGTGGCATAATTGAGGAAGTCAAAAGCAATAACATAAGGAAAAAATTAATTGGAATCGAAAGAGAGGATAAAAGTCCATGAATGAAGAGATGATTCCTTCTTAAACCAAACAACAATCAAGATTTGAATTTCTTTAGTGGATTATCAGAGAATAAATTTCAATATAATTTTGGATAAGAAGGAGAGGAATGTGTCATCAATAAGATACCCAGTGAGATCTTGATATTTAATTTAAAACTGTAAAACTTGAGGTTTCCTATGAGAGAATAATTATTAAGAGATAAGTTTGAATAGAAAATTTTTTTTTGATGGTTGTAAGCGTGGAACAAGAAGGAAGGAATTAAACTCATGATTGAGTATCTAGCTCTCGATACCGCGTGAAGGAGATGAATAATTTTCTGTATTCAATTTAAAGTGTAACATAATATAAATCACCTATTTACAGTGTTTACTTATATTAGATAATAGAATATAACTAGTGAGCTAAATTTATAACAGTAATACAATTAATAATATATAGTGAGCTATCTAACACTAACTACATTGTTCCCTCTAGAACTCTTTCAAAACATTAATTTACAACACAATTCAATTCTTATTTCCAATTTACTATTTTACATGGAATCCAACGGACTTAAGGTATTTTACCTCTTTAGATTATTGGAAGTAATGTTTATACTTGAAACCTCCAACACTAACTCTTTCCTCATAGGAAACCCTTCTGGAAACAATACTAGATAAGGCTTTTTATATCCTCTCTAAACTAAAAAGTATTAGAGCTTTGATTGTTTAGTATTTTGTTGGTAGATTACTACTTCCCTATAAAATTTTGCTGGCTTTAAGAGGAAAAAGTAAAGATATTACAAGGCCTAATTCTGTTTGGTTACCTAAGAAAATAGAAGGAAATATGGAACCGTCTTCTTCCTTAAATGAAGTGAATGAACAAGGACAAGGGATTAAAAAGAAAATATGATCCTTTTTTTCTTAGGTTAATTATAAATTGGTGTTTGAACTTCTTAAAAAGTTCTATTTTGGTGTCTCAATGGAAGAACTTTTAAATCAAGTGTTTCAACCCTTTAAAATTTTTTCCCAATCTGAGTGTTCGCCTGATTACGCGGCGTGCCGGAAATAACAACTAGGACGAACAAGTGTTGTGCTGAATTGGATTTTTTGTTTGATGTACAAAAATATGCTGAGTTGTCCACTAATGATTGCGGTATTCTGAATGAATAGGAATAAACTGAATTTACTAAAAGAACCGTTACAATTGTTTATGTCTTCTATTGCTAATAGCAGGCATCAAGTTTAAAGATATTTGGAAATTATAGTTTACAGAAATTGAAAGAGGAACAGAGAGAACAATTGAAAAAACTTAAAAAAAAATTAGGGTTTCTGCATTATTAGGAAACAATTCCCAACCACATTAAAACTTCATAACCAAAACTAAGAAACCAAGGCATAATCACATAACCCAATAAAGGATTGCCACTGATCCACACGAACACCAAAGACACAAATCCCGCCAGCAAGATTTGAGTCAATCGCTTTGTGTTGGCTCTTTTCATTGCATCTCACGCTCCCTTGATTGTTGCTTTGTATTTCGCTTCCTACAATTACCCACCTGTTCCACCACCTTCATTGTCTCATCTCTTGCCTACCTCCGTTATTGTCATTACAACATTGATAAATTAACCTAAGAAAATATTGATTCCCTTTTCTTTAGGTTAATTATAAATTGGTGTTTTGTTTGAACTTCTTAAAAAGTTTCTTATTTGGTGTCTCAATGGAAAACTTTTACAATCAAGTGTTTCAACCCTTTAAAATTTTTTCCAATCTGTGTCGTCTGATTTACGCGGCGTTGCCGGAAAATTACAACTAGGACGGAAAAAGTGTTGTGCTGAATTGGATTTTTTGTTGATGTACAAAATGCTGAGTTGGTCCACTAATGATTGGTATATTCATGAATGAATAGAAAACTTGAATTTACTAAAAGACCTTTACAATGTTTATTGTCTTCTATATTGCTAATAGAGCATCAAGTTAAGATATTTGGAAATTATAGTTTACAGAATTGAAAGAGGAAACAGAGAGAAACAATTGAATACTTAAAAAAAAAAATTAGGGTTCTTTGCAATTATATAGAAACAATCCCAACCACATAAACTTCATAACCAAAACTAAGAAACCAAGGCATCAACATCAAACCCAATAAAGGATGCCACTGATCCCTACACAACACCAAAGGACACCAAATCCGCAGGCAAGATTTGAGTTCAATCGCTTTTGTGTTTGGCTCTTTCAGCATCTCACGCTCCCTTGATTGTGCTTTGTTTTCTCTCCTAACAATACCCACCGTTCCCACCACCTTCATTTGTCTCAATCTCTTGCCTTACCTCCCGTTTATTGTCATTACAAGACATGCTTTCTTGAATTTTTTTTTTTTTTTTTTTTTTTTTTAACTATGTTTAATTTCTATTATGTTTAGTAGCTCCAACTTGTAACTCAAGTGACTGGCCCATTATTCTTAATTTTGAAGCCAAATCAGTACGTTGCTTTATAAGTCCATTCCTTACTCCTTTGTTTGCCGATTAAGACATGTCTTTGGTTTTTTTTTATTTTTTTAAGTTTCATGTGCAAAAGTTTGAAATTTATTTGGTGCTCTTCTCTTTTATTTTGTTTGTTTCCCAAGAAATTCTTTCATAATATTGAGAGAGAAAGGAGAGGGAGAGAATGAAAAAATTGCAAAAGCCATTTAATCTATCCTAACCTCTGTAATAGTATGTCTATTCATTCAGAATACCCAAGTGATTTTTGTTCGATATATTGAAACTTCAGTTTTTTCCTATTCATTCAAAATACTCATCATCAGTAAGGAACAACTCAACATATTTTTTCCACATCTGCAAAAAAATCAAACTCAACACATTCACTTGCGTCCTAGTTATTTATTTCCGGACATGTCACGTTATCAGGCGACACTGGATTGAAAAATTAATGGGTTGAAAAACTTGATTATAAAAGCTTTTCCGTTGAGACACCAAAATAGAACCTTTTTGAGAAGTTTCAAACACTAAAATTATAATTAATCTTATGATAACGAAGTTTTTATTGGTGCCACGTTGCCTTTTAGCCATCGATTAATCCTTAATTCCTCCCTCTAGACCAAGGCATTTGAACTTTAATTCCCCTTTCTAAACAGCTAAAACTTTTTACTATATTTTCAATTTAACGGACTCTAATGTATAGATCAAATTTGTGACAATTAAAAAAAAAAAAAAAATACCATTTTTTAATTTCAAATGCCTTGAATTTTAAGGTTTTAAAGTTTTTAAGGAACCCATCATTATCCACTGAAGTTGATAATTCTTTTTATTATAAATAAACAGCATCAGGGGGTGTGATGAGGTCTCACAACTTATTACCTAAAGAATATGCACTATTAAAAATTACCACAGTTAACAACTACTTAGTGGGACTTTTATAGGTCTTTCGGAAAGTTTAGAGTGACATGGCATTAACCCTTAGCAGAAAAAAACAAAATTGATCTGACCTAAAATACCAAAAGCAGGCATTGTTGCTCATTAAAAAAAAGAATCTAAGCATATCAATTTCTCTTAACTTATGTATTTAACATGAATACATCGAAATTCTATTAAATTCATCATACTTATTAACACTTTTAATTTATTATATTTATTAATTTTTAATACAAAATTATAACACTTATTGATATGGTTAAAAAGTAAAAATTATTATTTCTAAAATTTATATTTATCCATATATAATTAATATTTTACATGAAAAAAATCAAAAATTCTAAAAAAATTATTCTCATGTGAAAACATGTGATGTGTGTTACTAAATTCATAATATTTGAGACACAATAAATTATTCTCTCAAAATTAAGATCCAATAAAAAAAAAAGAAAAAGTTTCGGACGTGGATTTATAAAAACAAAATGTAATATTTTTTATAACACATCATTTTGTTTTTGAAAGTCGAACTTAATTTTTAATTGACATATGCTTAATAATTGATTGTAATAAATTACAGTTATCATATATATAATATATATATATTTAAGCCATGAGATTATTAATGGGAGGATGGGACAGTTGCTTGACCTTGGCCGATGTCCAATGGTTGAGATGATTATTTTAATTTAATTGTGGAGGCAACGGAATCATTTTTGTTGCGTTAATGGAAGTGACAGAGTAGGAGTAAAGGCAAACGGTACATTGGAATTTACATGTTAGGGCCCTAATATAGTTTAATTACATGTTTATAAGAAAAAATAATAACCATTTAAAATCTACCTAAAATCGTTGAATTAAAATTGATATATAGCGTAACAAGTATTGGTCTTATTAGTATTTTGTGAAAGAATGAAAATTCAGATATAAATCCTTTAGGTTATTAATTAATTTCATTAATATGTTAGAGATAAAGAGGGGAAGGTTGCCCTTAGAAGAGAGTCTAATTTTTTGCTCATCCTTAATTGGAAAGTTCTAATTTGAAACATTGTAGATAATTTTTATTTCTTTTATTGTTAAATACATAATGCTCAGCCATTGATGCAGTGGGTGTTAGGAAGGTTATCAATTTGGTTTTAGAAAAGGCCATTATTATTCTAAAATTAATTAATTTAAAATTGTGAAAATACTTTGTGGCTTACAAACGATTATTAACCATTTCTATATAAAGTTGATTGTTAGGTTCATGATTATGTTTGGGTTAGTAGTTAATTAAAACACTTTCGCTTGAAAGCCATTATTAAGATTTGTTTTTGACAAGTGATTTGAAAATCTCTCTTCTCTTTTCTCTCCTTTGCCCATTTTAGTTAAAAAGTAGAAAATAATAAAAAAAATAACTTTAACAAAAATAAGGTTTCACAATTTCCCATTATCCAACTTTTTTACTGGATTTTTTTAACTTATATACGTGAAAAAGAATTTATTTTAATTTTAATTTTAAAAAAAAAACTTAGTAATATTGTCTATAAATTAATTTTTGGAGTAAACACTTAAGTTTTGGAAAGGAGGGAAAATAGGAATGGAAATAAACTATGAGAAGAAAATTAAATATTGAAAGTTCGTTACTTTACAAGCAGGTGAGAGAAAACAAAAAGAGGAAGAATTTTTGTATTTTCAGAATTTCCCGGGTCCACCACTTTTTAATCCGTTTAGAACGGTGGAGAATTTTGGCATTTCTTGAAGAGAATCTGGACTATTTTGGCATGGAAATTACAAAAACTGCCCCCAATAGTCCACGCTTATCTTTTGTTGCTTTTCTTAATGTTTCAACTAATTTCGATATATCTTTCAAAAAAAAAAAAAAAAAATCTGACTTTTTGAGAAATCATTAATATAAAATAATTTATATGTATTTGAAATACTCGTGGCATGTTCTACTTGTTTGGGTCGAACTATTTTAATTTTGATTTGTACTAAGTTTCTTTCTGTTAACACAATTGGATGTTTAATTTATTATTATTTTCATTCTTTTATTAAGGTATAGTAAATATGAGTAATAATATTTTTTTCTCATTTATTTTACCTTCCAATTAAACCATAGAATGAAAAATAAAAAAAGAAAAATAAAAATACATATAATTTTCTCCATTATTTTCTTTCCACTCCTTTCAAACTGAGTGTTAAGGCCAGGCCAAGTGCCCCGAAATCCATTGATTATTAGGTTTTGGTTAGGATATTGAATCTCACTATTATTTATATTTGACTCATATTACACAATACAAAATCATTGAAAATAATTTCAATTTCCAACCCAAAAGTTATTCCAATTCCAACCAAAAACCATGTGATAGGCTTAACCCTAATTTAGCTCCTTAGAAATTGCATCCTTGAGTTTGAAAACTTCAACCAGACTGTGTTTTGCCTTCAATATAAAGCCACGGACTATTTGCATGCATGGGACAAAGAAATGGGAAACGCAAGAAATGGATACCAGAAGAAAAGGTATTTTCAAAAATGGCAGAAAATGAAAACGTGGGGAAATACTTAAAATATTAAATATAAAGGGTTATTTATAAAATTTAAAAAATTATAGGAATAAATTAAAAAATAATTAGAAAGAGTACATTTTAAAACTTTTTAAGGGACCAATCAATTCATAATCAATTTCATAAGTTCTGTACTCATAAAAGAAAAGAAAACCAAAATATTTAAATGTCAAAATGGAAAAAAATAATTTAATATTCTATTAAATTTTTCAAAGTTTGGAATGGGGAAATTAAAAGTAGAATTTATTTATGCCTTTTCTAAATTAAAAATTTGTGCAAATCATCCAAATTTTGATTTGGATTTGAAGATATGGATTTTTTCTTAATGCAAGAAACATTTCGCGAAAGGAAAACTGGAATGTCCAATTTTTGAGTATCTATGGAAAACTTACCTTGAAACGTTTTCGGAGCCATTTCTAGGTGTTTCCATTATCTGAAATATTTTCCAATAAAATACGAAAACGTCCGAAGCCTATCCGCCGTTTGTCCGTTGCATTCACAAGGCCCCATGAGTTCTGCACAAATTCAACTTTTGGTAAATGAAGAAAACGATACCGCATTTGGAGATTAAGACGAAGCGCAAGTAGAAGTACAATGGGCAACAACCTCTTTAAATTTATGAAAGAATTTAATAATATATCATTTCAGTGAAGGGAAAATATTATAAAATTAAACAAATCAGAATAAGTTAATTATGATAATATAAATTAATTTAAAAAATTTATTCAAAAGATATCATTTTTTAATATAAAATTTCTATAATGAGTATTCTTTTAGTTATTTTATACAATGTACATACTTCCATATATACAGAAAAATTAAACTTTTAATTCATTAATTAATTATTGTCAATTAAACAATCAAGGGGAAAAATTATGTACGATTCCTATGATTTAGAAATACAACTAGTCAATTCTTTTATTATTTTTAAAAAATATAAAAAAAATTTCTTTACATGCTTCTTCAAATTTATAAGATCCTTCCGTCTCTAATGTTATATATTTACGTTAAATGCCATATGAATTGATGAAATATTCTTTTTATTTTTTTCTACATTTTAAATATTATTTTTGAAAAGACACATGGACAGATCAGTCTATTTTTTAAATTATAAGGACCCGAAGTGTATTTTTTTAGTATAAATTATAATACTTCTTTTTTAACTTTAATGTGTTTTCTTGCTTGATTTAACGGCAAATAAATCAGGATAAGACAAGACATAATAATGGCAATGGAAGCAAAATTTATGGACAAAATGATATATGTTTTAAAAATTAAAAATAATGATATTTTCACAATAATTACAGGAATCGAATGGCAATTTTTCCGAAAACAATCAAAAATAATCTATACCACTACACACTATTTTACCGTTTAATGGACAAAGACAAAAGAAAAAAAAAACAAAAAAAAAAAAAAAAAAAAAAAAAAAAAAAAAAAAGTACCACAATACCCTAGACAAGAGGATGAAAAGACAAAAAAGAAAAAACGAAGGTAATACTTATTAGTAGTCCATCTTTTGGTACATCGTAATATCCAATGCCCTTTTTGAATACTTTATAAGTTCACACAAAGATCGACTTACAGAGTTGTGGAACAAGAAAAGGTAATTCTTATAACTATATACATAGAATATCCGTAAAACACATAATTTGGCATTGTTTGTAGATAATGAATATGGAACTTTTTAATATAAATAATTTAATTATAATTATAAATTTAATAAAACATATCACAATTAAACTCGTAAATCATTATTTTACCAATTAAAAATAAAAATTTTTTTATTCATAATTAGAATAGGTTTTATTTATTTCTCTATATTTTTTTTACCATAATTACAGGTGAAGACAGTTGGCTCGAGCTTGAGTCATTCTTGTCTTTTAATTCCTATACTAGTTGGACTTGAATTATTTTGAGTATAATTTATTTTAGTAATGGAAAATATAATGGGCAACTACATCAGCTGTTTCACGCCGTTCATGACTTTCTCATGTTGTTCTTCAATTTTAATAGTTTCTTTTTTATTTATTGGCTTTTTTTTTTTTTGGAAAAGTATTGTCTTTTTACTATTTATAAGGATGATTTTAATTAAAAATTAAAAGAAATATTTTTTGGGAGGGCGTGATTAAACCATTGACATGTGTATCATTTTTGACACTATTTCATTGCATGAAAAAGGGCCCACCAAATAACCTAATATACCCCACTTTTAAGCGAACCCCCAAAAAGTCATGCCTTTAACCATTTCATTTTCTGTCTTATTATTTTCATTCTTCCAATTACTCATTATACTAAATAATTATATGTATTACCCAAAAATAAATATAATTAATTAATAAAGTGGGCAAATATATAAATAAAAGAAAATGGCGCCAAAACAAAAGATGTCACTTCACAACAGATGTTTTATGTCGACCGAAATCTATAGAGTGCGGACCCACCTCAGATGTCTGTTGACCTTATTTTGCTTTTGCTTATATATAATCCCTATGTCCTTTGATCTTCTTCATGCCTCCACATCCCTTTAACCTATCAAAGCAAAGCACTCTCTCTCTCTCTCTCTCTCTCTCTCTGTCTCCATTCTTGTCTTGTGGAGTAGCTATTTCTCTGTCCTTTCAATTAGAGTGCACTCTCGTCTTTCCGTGTCTTATTTGCAAGGTAAAGTGCCCTAAATATTAAGGGTAAGTTAATTATATATAGTACACAGTAATATTATTTGTTCGGGGAAGTGAGAAGAAAGGGACACGTGGAAAAAATGAAAGAGGGTGGGAGAAAACAAGGAGCAGCATCACCATGTGCAGCTTGTAAGCTTTTGAGGAGAAGATGTGCCCAAGATTGTGTGTTTGCTCCTTATTTCCCAGCAGATGAGCCCCAGAAGTTTGCTAATGTTCACAAGGTCTTCGGTGCTAGCAATGTCAACAAGATGCTTCAGGTTTCTCTCTCTTCCCCTGCTCTTTCACCAAAAAGCAAAAGTATAAATATATTTCTAAAAATATAAAAAATATATTTTGTGAAGTCTGGGTGTTAATTAAGACCTCCTAATTACAAAGTGGTAGTTCTGCCTTTGAACATCATGATATAATTGGTTGGATTCTGTTTTCTTTTTTCTTTCTTTATTAAAGGAGAATAAGAAAATTACTATATTAATACCTAAAATTACATGAGAACAGCCTTACATCCACAAGCCTATGAAAATACTCATCATAACACTAAATAAAGAGAGAATGAGTGAAATATATAAACACTTAGAGCCTACACTTAGAGCGTAGGTAAGTCCTTCCTAAATTTCTACATTCATTGTAAAATATTTAATTAATTTTCTCAAATTATTTTTTTAATAATATTTTATTTATTAAAAAAAAATTCAATTACACATAAAATTTGTCTATCCTCATTTATCCCCGACTTGTACGTTCAATCAATTAAAATAAAAATTTTTAAAAATTTTTCACTTTATTTTTTTCTACTGAATAATCATAAATACTCATTTCAAAAAAGAATATATTTTTCATTAATTTGATTTATGATTCGGCATTTCAAACCCAGTATATATCCCTTTCAAGCAATTCATTGACCAGTTGTGAGGCTACAACACATAAAAACATATTAAATTTTGGTGTTAGTCACAAGAAAATAAGAATATAATTATATTTTAAATATTTTTTTTTGAAAGTAATTACAACACAATAAAAACATATTAAAATTTTGGTGTGTAGTCAGCAAGAAAATAAGATAATTTAATATTTAAATATTTTTTTTGAAAGTAATTATATTTTAAATATATATATATATAATATTATAATATATATATAATATATATATATATATAATTTAGAAATTAACTTTCTATTTTGTAAGAATTTTTAAATTTTATAGAAAAAGTGGTTTTCATAGGCAAAATTAGGTGGGTCCCTCTAGACTGGAAATTTAATTTAAGAAATTAACTTTCTATTTTTAGAATTTTTAAATTTTATAGAAAAATGGTTTTTCATAGGCAAAATTAGGTGGGTCCTCTAGACTGGAAATTAACAACCTTACTTATTTATATATTAATACTTTTTGCATAATTGTATCTCATTTCTGAATTTATTCTCAAATTTCTAATCTCAGGCCAACTACTATGTTGACAAACTAAAATTACTGTATTTTGAAATTAATCTCATGTCAAATATTTAAAATTAATCTCCGCTCATACTTCAACTCATCAAATCCTATTCATATGTAAACACGTGAAAAACTAAATCAACGGTTTGTTTTTTTTTATATACGAAAAAAAATACCAAATAAGATTGTCACATGCTACGTGTTCCACGTGGAAGGTCATATTCAATATATAGTTTAAGAAATTTGTGTTATTAGCAAAGAAAATTTTTTGTTATCCTATTCTTATTATGTCACTTTTTATTTTATATCTGATTTTCAGATAAAAAGTTTTATTTTTTTCTATTTTAATTATATTAATCTGAGGTAATTATGAAATCCTAATATATTTATAAAAAAATACAATATTTTAAGTTTTAAAAATATAGAATAGAAAATTAGTTGTTGTCGTAATCAGAAATTCTCAACTAGGTGAGACTAGGACTGTATATTGATTAATAATTAATTTTATTATAAGCTATTAGTTATTCATCGTTCTAACATTCATATCTATTGGATTCGATGACAAGCTAATGTATAGGCTCGTACTTTAGCTCGAACCTCCTACCAATACGCTAGTCTCACTTTTTGAGATTTCATTTGGCCAGTTTGTATGCTTTTATTCTTAATGAAGTTTTATGTTTATTTTCAAAAAAATAAATAAATAAATAATTTCATTGCGAACATAATACCAATTTTTATAAATATAAAAGAAATGAATAGTAGGATATTATTAAATTTTTTATTTGGTGATGGTCAAATTACAAAGGACCTCACTTGTCCATACGAATAATGGTGCATAGAATTCTTGTCTGAGGCAATAGACAAAAAAACATCCGTCGTCGTCATTATGGTATTCGGTGCAAAAGAAATGGTAGCAAGTATACTGAAAACGACACCCACCTTAATTAACCTTGATTAGAAAGTGGAAGGAACTAGAAGGCATGCAATTAACTTTAATTAAACATTTTTATACTTATATATATGTCACTCATCTTACACATAATCAATATTTGAATTTAAAAGATTAAATTTTAAATTTTTTTAAATTTTATACACGTATAAAGTAGACAAATCAAATTTATAAAATTCATAATTGAGATTTTTTTTTTCTTTATACATAGTTTTAATAAACCAAAATGATATTGTGGGTATAGCAAATTTAATCATCCTTCTCTTTATATAATTTTCATCAAATTGGTGATTTATGATGGAGATGATTTAAACTCGAGATTTCACTTCCTATATTTTCTATAAGAGGTAGGAAGATTAACTAAACTATATGAAAAAGATTTTCATTTAGAATATTTAGACAAACTTAATGTTTTTATTGATTTAAAACACTATTTAAAACCTAAAAAGAAAGGTTTGTTTGATTTTTTCGCTTATTTGGAAGGTGAGAAATCTCAAATTTGAGTTTTTTCGAACACAAGAGTTTTTACCAACTTGTTAAGTTAAAATGCTACTCTCGGTGTATAGTCCATACTATTATTGGCCTCTCAATGAATTAAAAAAAAAAAAAAAACCTAAAAAGGAATGGTTCAACAAATTCTGTAGGAACTTCCGGTGCACCAAAGGGGAGATGCGGTGAGTAGCATGGTGTATGAAGCGAATGCGAGGGTGCGTGACCCTGTGTACGGTTGTGTTGGAGCTATATCCTCTCTGCAACAACAGATTGATGCTCTGCAAACGCAATTGGCACTAGCCCAGGCTGAGGTGGTGCACCTTCGGGTTCGACAGACTGCCATATCAACTCATGGACTGAGCCCTGCTAGCCCAACCAATAGTGGATCTCCTTCCTCTAGGCTTATTGGACAAGTCAAACCCATTTTTGACATGGATATGGTCGACCAAGCCAGCTTGGGAGAGATGTGGCGCTGCTAATTAAAAATTGCTTCCTATTTCTTATTTCTTGTCTCAGCCTACTATCTGAAATTCATCATTTTGTTCTGGTTTAGGTGTCCACATGGGTAGGAAATATAGCGGCCCGCGGTGGTTATGGCGGCAGCCGCGGTGAAACGCAAAATTAGACTATATTTTTATGCGTATCAATGAAATGTAATATAATACAATCAAATATATATTTAGTGTAATGTAAAATTACATTAGAAATAATTTTGATTATGTTATATTATATTTCATCTATATGTATTGTACATACTTTAAAATTATATACAAAATTAATTATATAGTTTATTATGGATTTGGTAGTCAACCATTTGCCTTTTTTTTCTTTTGCAGTGATTATATTGATATCTTGATTTTGACTTTATATATCCATAGAATATGATTTCTATAATATTTTAAAAATGAAATTTCAAATGAATATATATATATATTCCTATAAGGGTAATAGCTTATTTATATTTATGTTATATTCGCAGTTATTAACTTTATAAAAATAATTATTAATAAAATTATTTTTCAAATGAATATATATATATATTCCTATAAGGGTAAATAGCTTATTGTATATTTATGGTTATTATTCGCAGTTATTAACTTTATAAAATAATTTTAAATAAAATTATTATTTTTTAAATTAATTCTTTAAAGTTTTTATTTAATAATTATATTAGTTAATAAAATTATTATTTTTAAATTAATTCTTTAAAGTTTTATTTATAATTATTTTAAAAATAATAAATTTCTATTTTAATTAGTATTTTCATTTATATAATCCTTTCACCTTAAAATTAATAATATATACATAGTAATTATATTTTTACTGGTGATTTTACATTTTACTAAAATTTTACTCCATACCAATATTGATCACTTAACAACTATCACCCAATCATGCATCAACCAAATGGCTTTAGGCTTTTCCAACCAGCAGTTTTAACTTTTTATTACCTTAGATATTTCATTTCACTATAACAGATCAAACAAACAATTTAGGATAGTGTAATAAGATAAATTTTTTAAAGTCAAATCACGTGAGATTCCGCCTAACGAAAATATTAAATGGGCCAACACCCAATAGCAGGCTTCTCTAATAAAAAAAATCACATTGAACAGCCCATTAAGACAGAAGAAGGCCCACGCATTCGTCATTCCTTCTCCACCACTAGCTTGGACTTGAAATTTCTAATTTGACTAATATAGATGAGTCCTACTGAATTACTAGCTAGTAATATGAGTTTATTTTTGGGCTTGTTGAACCATTTTATATTTTGAGTTTGGACCTTTGATATTTGGGCTTTATTAATTAATTTTAGGCCTGACCCATATTTATTTAATTAGATAATAGATAGAATATAAATATTTATTAGGGACTTAATAATAATTTATATATAAGATATAATTATATTTTGGATAAAATCAGATTCTTATTCCTTAATACGTATCCAATAAGGATTCTAGCTATTACCCTAATCAAGATCTTTTTACCTCTATATAAAGAGATTGAACTCCCTATTCAGGTACGCAATATCTACGGAAATGTAATATCTACATAATAACTATGCAATAGATAATACAAATATTTATTATTCTTTTAGTGACTTAAGCATCGGAGTGGTTGCAGGCTTAAGACCCCTCTTTTCTCTCCAATTTTCATTCATGTCTTGTAAATTTCTATATGGGCACTATAGATGAATTTTTTCTACATCTATCAATAGTAAATATTGTATTATTTATTTCCAGTCCAAGTATTATGATTAAAAGAATTTAGATATTCTTTATTACTAGTAGTAAAAGATAAATGTAAGGAATTTTTATGGAGCATTTTTAGTTAACTAAATGAATTTGCTGAAAATTTAGGGGTGTATTGGATTATGACTGTGTAAGATTTTAAAAGAATTGTTGAGTTTGATGGAATTGAAGGATTTCATAAGATTTTCACATATTCTACTAGAATTTTATATAGAGTTTTATGGAATTGGTAAGGCTTGTTTTATAAATAAAAAACATTAATTTGAAAAGGAAAAAATAAAACTTAGCAATGTATATAAATTTAGTAATAGTAAATCCATAATAACCAAAAAATCACGAAAGAATCACATGTAATCTACAATAAATAATCTACAATAAATAATCATACAAAGATTAAAATATTTACTGACCTGGTTATCAAATAGCAGAGGGCTGCCGTAGACGGCAGCTAGCAGAGAAAACAACTTGTGATTCTGTAAATTTTAGGGCTTGAGTAGGGAATAAAGAACAATGGGTATAAGTGTAAAAAAAAGTTATTTATTTATTTGAAATGCTAAACATTAAGGTATTTAACATTTGATGAAACACTCCTCAACCTGTAACACCCATTGCCTAGTCCCGAGAGACCTGATGACGGATGCCACGTTCGGTGCCGGAGGCGCTGTCCTACATATTATGAATTAGAAGTGACTTAGTATTTACAAGTTTAGCAAGTAATAATTTTTTTTTTTTGAAAATGATTTGGGAGAATTCTACAGAAAAACTGTAAGAGTTTCCACTAAAAATAAAAGTCGCCAAACATGTGAAAACAAAGACTTCCAAATTCAAACTCCAAACCTCCATCAAACTCCAATAACAGCACAACAACACTTCAATAATTTCATAATTACATAATTGTTCAATAACATTTTAATACGCATTAATTAAATACACTCATTTAAATATATCAACTTCTAATGTTCTAACCATTAAATAAGTTCCAAGTTTATCTCTCAATATATATACCAAAATAATTTACAATAACTTGCTTAAGTTATAAATTAAATAATATAGTCTCCAAAAATGTAATTCTTATACATGCCATAATTCTTAGTTACATAAAACATTAATCAATTACCAAAATATCTCTTCAGCTCTGATACTACTATTCTGGTCTTTAAGCAGCAAACACAGACTCTAACCTGTGCGTGATAAAATCAACGTGCTGAGTATCAAACTCAGTGGTGTTCATAAAACACAACAAACCAATGTTGTGATGACAACATACTTAAAACACAAACTTCATAAAATCATTTATATTCATAGAATCATTAAATTCCAAGATGCATTAACATTTATAGATTAAATTCCAAGATGCATTAACATTTATAGTATAAGAAATATCAAGTAAACTTACAATCAATAACATAAATAATTATTCTACTCTACCATTTTGCTAAAATAATGCAATCTCTTTAATTTAATTTCCTTAAAATATTTTTCAAAAGGCTTTGCATACACTTAGGAGAAAAAGAAGTAGAGAAGTTTTCATAGCTTATTCATAATGGCCTTAAGTCGCCAACTTATCATAACATATAGAGCGCATCTGCCCTAACATAACACATCCACGTGCCTAGCATATGATTATAGTTTCTTATCATAATGGCATCAAATGCCGAGCATGCTCATCTTACATAATAAATCATATCATGCAACAAATTCACGCCAAGTATAATAGAGCCCAAAGTTCTTGTTTTTAATTCTTAATTCATACCAATAGTTCTTGCTTTTTTAATTCTTAATTCCATAATTGGTTTTCTCATAAATTCATTTTCCTTTTTTTTAATCTATCATTAAAATCGTAATGAAACTAATATTTAACTTACAGTAATCTCTGAAACATCTCTCAATACGTTAAACACAAAATACACTTGAACATAGGAATTTCCCAGCATAAAAGTACATTTGACCTTTGCTGGTGTTTTTTAACACATAACTTGCAGTTACAGCGTCTCCGAAATTGAATGAAAATTAGATTCATTAGAAAGCTAAGACAAGATACTACAAATTTTATAAGGGATCACACAGTCTAGATTCATTTTTAAGAAATAGAAAACAAGAGCTAGAAACAACAGACCAATAGTCCAAAAAAACACAGACCAATAGTCCAAACCTGATTCAGCAGAACCAAGTCCAATTTTTATTAATTTCCTACTTAACCAAACACTCAAATTAAACTAATCTACCACAAACTAAACACTCATCAAACATCAATTAGGAATGCTTAGAAAACACCCAAGAACACATTTATACAACCAAGGTTCAACAAACAAATCATTTCATATGAAGTCCCAAAATATTGTGAACCCCTCCCCCCGGAAATAGGCATATAATGCATATGACTAAGGGCAGAAATGCACGTGAATGTGTGATTCGTGTGACATCCTACCGAGTCGATTCTTAGCATAGAGTCGAGTAGTCGAGTTGAGTCGAGTTGAACCAAACCCGGTTGGGGTAGAATGGGATTATAAGTGGACTTACTTGATTGAGAGAAATTTATAAGTGGAATTACTTGATGAGAGAAAAACGATCAAAAGCATATGGGTGAGGAATTTTATTGTTGCATTAAAAAGACCAAGCTTTGGGTCTTAAGTAGTTACCTGTTGAACAATTGGAGGTGCCATTTGGAAGTTTCCACACACAAAATTCACATTGATATTTTGAGGCCTACCCGTAATAACGAACCATTTCCACTTTTCCTCCAATTATTCATCCCTTCTCTATCTTCCATCTACTTCATCTCCCCTTCCTTTGCTCTCCATCCATTTTCATGGTAGTTAAGCCTTAAACTTCCAACTTCCTCTCTATCCAAGTAAGTAAAAACCTTCTTGAAAGTTCAATAATATTCGAATAATTGTGGTGCATATTTGTAGAATATTTATCAAGAATTCATTATTTAATAGTGAAGTGAGTTCAAGGTAGTCAGAAAAAGGAAGGTATTAACAGACAGAGCTCAAGCCTTTTCGGAGTAAAGGTCTTCGATACATCCTTTTCATTCCCATTTTCTATTGCATGAAGAATTTATGTGGTGTGTTGCTAATGAGAACAATTATTGCTTCATGTTGAGTGCGGAGGACTGGTAGTGGGTGAGAAAACAAGGGGGAAGGAATTGAATAAATGAAGTACAATAGTGAGTTTATGCTGAAACCAGGGGAGTTACTGTCTAAAGAAATTTTAACCCAAGGAAACTTTATCATTTGATTTTGACCCCATTTAATGATTGGAATTAGAAGTGTCATAGAAGAGTTTATTTGTGCCTCTTGTGTTAGGCTTTACATGGGCTTTTTTGAAATCATCTCCAAATCGGAGTTGTATATTGAAGATATGCACCAAAGAGTACAGACTGGTGCAGGCTGGAAAACGCGACGCGCGCCGGCGCCGACTTGCATGACTGAGCTTCGCGTTGCAACTTCATCGCGCCTCCTGCGGAATTTGCACTGCGCGCATCGCGACTTTCACCTGAAACTCTTCTGACCTCTCATTTGGCCAACTGTCTCGCGCTGGCAAACATTTCACTGCGCGCATCCGCGACTTGTGCCCGATAACTCACATCTGCCTTTCTCTTGTGGCACCATCTCGCGCTCCGCAGACTTTGCACTGCGCGCCTCGCGACCTTGTGCCCGATACTCACATGGACTCTCATTTGGTGCTTTACGCGCTTCGCGACTTTGTTCACTGTGCGCTCCGCATGATGAAACTCTCATTTTGCATCTCGCCGCCGTGACTTTGCAAGGCGCGCTCGCGACTTTGTGTTTTTCATGCACTTTTGGACTCTCATTTTCTATGTAACATTGGATTCCTTTGCTCCAACTTGCTAATGCCTCCAATCATTGTAAACAAATACAATCCATTAGAAACATGTATCAAAACACATGCAGCCATGCAAATGATGTGAAATCAAAAAAATAACCATTATGATTTATGAAGTTTATGAACAACTATTACATATGAATGTTTTGTTATATTAACATACCAACATTAGGCTCCATTGAGGTCTAGGTAGAAAAACCCACTTTAGATAAGGCTATGTCGGCGACCATAAGATAAGCAAAGATCTTGCCAACCCCATAACAGTTTGATATCTCCGGCTACAGCCGTTGAGTGGCATATGAACTTATATATGGGCCATAGCAGCCAAGCATACTACAGTATTCATCCAGTTTCAATACAGTTTTTTTCTTATCACTCTGTCGGTTCCTATAACCTTATGGAAGAGCATAACAGATATCTTAACATAACATTTCATGATCATATACAGTATTACCACAGTTACGAAAGATAATAAGGTAATATGGAAAGGAATCTCAATGTTATATGTGCTTATATGTTTAATTAAATCCATATGCATTTTCACAATGCTTATTTCCTATTATGTATGTGCCTCTAATTGTTTCTTTTATATGTTCGAGATATACCACTTGAGGCCTTTATTTGCTCAGCGAGTTACGCTGTTTAACCTCGCAGTTGTTTGAGATCTGACCATAGAGAGTCCAGCTTACAACTGCTGGCAGTTCACTGTAGAAGACCAGTCTTCAGGGTAGCTACCCATTTGGGATGTGTATCGTTTGTCTAAAAACCCCCCCCTCTTTTTTATGGGCATGTACAGGGCAAACATCCCAACAGTTGGGCCATTCCATTTTGACACTAGTACAATCAATGTTTCTTGTAAATAATCTTAGTAACATTATTTATATCAGACAACATCAGCAAATGATATTTATATTCAATATACATTATGATTTCAAGCATGACAGGCCATAAAGTCAACACAGTTTTGTTAGCATCTCGGTTTCGGTTCATTCGGGTTTACGGGTGGACCGCCCCTACCCGCGCCCAGGAAGGGGTGTTTACAAATTTTTTTGGTATAGAAGCCCTAGGTTTAGTTCCCCGGGCTTAGCATTCGCATAAGCAGTATAAGTGTACAGGCCATGGTCTACCCTGATGAAACTAAAGCAGTTGTTGTTCTTTTAGAGGATGTCAACAGGACAAGGTGAGAGCGAGTCAACACGCCCTCCAGACAGTGGAACGAGGTTGGAGGCTCCAAGTAAGCACCAAGGTTCAAGCCAAACAGCAAGTGGAGGTTGAGAGCTCCACATAGCACCAGTGTCAAGAGGTATTATTAAAGCTAACTTGCAGAATACTTTTAGACAAGATTGCAGGGGATGATAACCTCAAGCACCAAATAGCTAGTAGAAAGAGAAAGAAAGCCCCCACTACGAGAAGCTTCGGAAATAAATGGGGCAAAAAGAAATTCAGTGACTAACAACGGGATGATAGTCCAAAATAGCCTGAGTATTGGTTTCAGATGCAGACATCGAGAGTTCTGGAACAACTTACAATGTACACCAGAGGATCAAGTTGGTTATGCACATCATTGCTCATAAGATGAGGCATATACAACTTGGTGCGACTACTGTTCAAGCAGCGAAGTATCAGCAGCAGCAACGCGTACATGCGCAATTCCTTCTTGGATGAAATTCAAGAAAAAGTTTCATACACAGAGGCTTAACCTAGAATGCGAGAAAGGAAAGAATCTTAATACCTGAGGCAGAACAGAAATGGTCCAGTTGTCGATATGAAAGAGAAATTCACCAGACTCAGCAGGTATGGTAAAGGGGATAGTGGCTACACGAAGCCCGAGAGGTGTAAAAAGTTTCAAGGAACGGCCTGAACGATGAGATTCAGATGGAGTGGTAGCTTCCAGATTCAGGAGAGTTCTCAGCTTGGTCAGAGGCAGCTCAGGAATAGAGCGAATTTCACGCCAGTCAGCGTACTAGACGCCAGCTGGTCTCAGCCAGAGGAAGAGACGCAAAACTCAGAGTGCACCCAGTGGCATATCAAGTCAGAAAGCCACAGAGATTCACGAGGTGCTAGGTCAGTTCAGCTAGTTCTAGACTCCCTTTAGCCAAGGCACAGCTAGGGGTGCTAACGCGCCAGCGGTATCAGTTGTGGCTAGTTCTGCCGGTTGGTAGTCGAGGTTTCAGGCAGAGGAAATTTGGTAGAAGGCCAACCCGGTAGAGGTGCAGAGTCAGCCGGTTATCTTTTCACCTGTGGCGCATTGTGGCAGACAGGCCATGGTTGGAGATTGGTTTTTTGGTGACTGGTAAATGTTGGATATCGTGGAGCCACAGACCATACACGAAGAAGGAATTGGTCCGAAAGAAGGGCAAAAAGTTCCTACAACAGTTCCAATAAACAGGCAGAAGGTAAGAGGTGAGAAGATCCGGAAGGGCAAGAGACAGCAGTCAGAGACTGTGGACAGACCCGATATCAAGAGTCCAGCCAGGGTCCTATGCTATGCGAACGCAGGGAAGATGAGGAGCCTCCAGATTGTAATAGTTGGTGAGTTTGCTTATGTGGAATCCATACAAGTTTATGCTTTTAATTGATCCTGGCTCATCTCATTCATACATTAGTGTACCTAACCCTTGGGGTTTAAAGAAGGGGTTTAGAGCATATGTGAGTCAGGGTATGTTAGTTACTAATCCATTAGGAGATGTAGTACAAACTCATACAGTGGTCGAAGGATGTCCAATTGTTATTCATGGAAAAGGGTTTCCAGGAGATCTTATGGAGTTGCCATTTAGAGAATTTGATGTTATTCTGGGTATGGATTGGCTATCCAGACATCAGACTATAATTGATTTTGCAAAGAAAAGGGTGACATCATATACTACAGCAGGGGAAGAGATTACAGTAGTCGGGAAGCGGCGAGAGTTTCTGGGTAATGTGATATCAGCCATGGCAGCAAAGAGATTAATGAGTTTTTCTGGGTAATGTGAAATATCCAAGCCATGGCAGCACAGAGATTAATTCCAGAAAGGTTGTGAAGCATACTTGGTATGTGCACATTACAAGCAGAGAAAGAAAAGTTCCAAAAGTGCAAGAAATACCCAATAAGTGTGTGATTATCCCAGATGTATTTTCCAGAAAGAAGTTAGCCAGGGTTTGACGCACCAAAGGAGGGAAGTGGAGTTTAACCAATAGATGTCTATCCTGCGAACAGCACCTAAGTAATCAATGCACCTTATAAGATGGCACCAAGCAGAGTTAAAAAGTTAAAGATTCAGCCTGCAGGAGTTATTGAGGATAAGGCTTTTATTAGAACCGCCAGTGTATCACCCGATGGGGAGCACCCGGTATTATTGTGTAACAGAAGATAAGATGGGATGCATTCAGATTGTGTTATTGGGACTATAATCAACTGAACAAATTGACAATCAAGAATAAAGTATCCATTGCCCGCACTTCGAATCCGATGAATTTGTTTGATCAGCCTAAAGGCGTGCCAAGGTATGTTTTACTAAAGAATCAAACCTTAGGATCGGGACATATCAATCAGTTGGCGATATAAAGGAGAAGATATCGCTACTAAGACGATTCAGGACCCGATATGGTACTATGGAATTTTTAAGTCATCCACTTCGGTCTCACAAATGCACCAGCGGATTTTCCATGGAATCTCATGACCGGCGTGTTTTCAATCTCTATTCTGGATCAGTTTTTGTGGTGGTGTTTATAGGGAATGACGAATATTTGGTCTACTCCAAAAAAGACATAAGGTCGAACATGAATAAACAATTTGCGGATTGTACTTCAGACACTGAGGGAATAAACAGTTGTAAATGCCAAGCTCAAGCTAAGTGTGAGGTTTTGGCTGGAAGAAGTTTCTTTCTTAGGACATGTGGTTGTCAATCTGAGGGGTAATCAGAGTTGAATCCTAAGAAGATTGAAAGCTATTGTTGATTGGAGACAACTCCAGAAATGTCCACCAGAAGTTCGAAGTTTTCATAGGTTTAGCCCGGCTATTACAGAAGGTTTACGTAAAAGGGATTCCTCCATCACATTGCATCACCTTTAACAAGATTATTGAAGAAAGCAGTCGTTATTTTCAAATGGGATGATAATGTCAGCAGAGTCTTTCGAACACTTTGAACGAACAAAAAGTTGACTGGCTAAGCACAGGTTGACCGGACCATGGCCAGTGTCAGGTAAAGACTTTGACGATTTTACAATGAAATTTGGCCTCCATCATATGGGTTAAGGATATGTGTACTTCATGCAGACAGAAAAGTGGTCCAGCCTTATATGTCTCCAAGAAACAATTGAAGCCAACAATGTAAAAATTGACATTATCCACCCATGATTTAGAATTGGCAGCCAATTAGTTCTAGCATTCAAAAGTAATGTTCGGCATTATCTGTAACGGTGAGGAAGTGTTACATTTACACAGATCATCAGAGTTAAAAAGTATTTAAACGACACAGAAAGGACTAACATCAAGACAAACGACAAGTGGATGCAAGATTCTGGCTAATCTATCGATTAAACTATGTCCATTAAATTACATCCGGGCAAAAGCTAATGTGGTAGCTGATGCCCTTAGCCGGAAATCATTGTTTGCTTTGAGAGCAATGAGAATTAGCAATGGAGTTTGCAACAGCAAGGAAATTATTTCTAGCACAGATGTAAGCTACACCGCCATCTTGGGTTCAAGAAGTTGCAGAAGCACAGGAAAGAAAGATGCCACAAACAGCACTATGGGTGAAACAAGGTACAGGAATGATCAATGGTGGGAAACTTCAGAATTGGATAACAGTTGGAGTCTTAATTCTATGGACGACAGAGTTGTTGTACACATCAAGAATTAGGGGAGCTTAAAACAAAAAAGACTTCTGCATGAAGCGCTCAATAACAGTCCATACACAATGCATCTAGGGTTAGTACCCAAGATGTATCAGATTTGAAGAAAGGCCTATTGGTGGCGCAAGAGCATGAAGACAAGATATCGGAAATGTTGTAACAAGATGTTTAACATGTCAACAAGTAAAAGCCGAACATCAATTGCCGGAGCTGGGTTACTTCATCCAATCACAGTGCCACACATGGAAGTGGGATCCAGATCACGATGGAATTGTTACTCGGTTACCCTCTAGACAAACAGCAGAAGATGATGCAGTATGGGATGATCGTGGACAGATTAAATAAAGTCGCACACTTTCCTTACCCAGTTAGGATGGACTATTCGCTGACAAGTTAGCAAGAGCATTTATGTTAGCGAAATAGTTCGACTACATGGAGTTCCATCAATCCATTATATCTGATCGTGATTCCAAGGTTTACATTCGAATTTTGGGGTAAAACTGCAAGGAAGCATTAGGAAA
>NW_023590916.1:115924-189616 GCF_014843425.1 Jatropha curcas | reverse complement strand
TTCCAAATCGGAGTTGTATATTGAGAGATATTGACCAAAAAGAAGTACAGAAGTGTAGCAGGCTGGAAAACGCGACGCAGGCGCGCGCGAACTTGCATGATGAGCTCGCGTTTGCACTTCTCGCGCTCGCGGAAAATTTGCCACTGCGCGCTCGCGGACTCACCGAAACTCTCTTGACTCTCATTGGGCAACTTTCTCGCGCTCGTTAACATTTCCACTGCGCGCTCGCAACTTGTGCCCGATAACTCACTGCCTCTCATTGTGCACATCTCGCGCTCGCGACTTTGCACTGCGCGCTCGCGGACTTGTGCCGATTAACTCACTGGACTCTCATTTGGTGCTTTACGCGCTCGCGACTTGCACCTGTGCCGCTCGCGATGGACTCTCATTTTGCATCTCGCGGCTCGTGACTTTGCCATAGGCGCGCTCGCGACTTGTGTTTCATGCACTTTTGGGGACTTCATTTTTATGCAATTGGGATTCCTTTGGCTCAAACTTGTATGCCTCCAATCATGTAAAACAAAATACAACATTAGAACATGTATCAAAACAACATGCAAGCATGCCAAATGATGTGAAACAAATAAAACATGTTTATGATTATGAAGTATGAACTATTAATATGATGTTTTGTTATATTTATTGGACATTTTACCAACATTAGGGCCCCTTTTTTTTCCATTGAGTTAGGTAGAAAACCACTTTAGATAGGGCTATTGCTCGCGACATTAGGATAAGGCCAGATCTGCACCCCATTACAGTTTGATACTCCGGCTACAGGCGTTGAGTGGATTATGATATATATGGCCATAGCAGCCAAGCATACAGTATTCAATCCAGTTCATACAGTTTTTCTATTCACTTCCGGTTTCACCTATAAACCTTATGGAGCCATACAGATATCTTGGACATAAATTCAGAATCCATACAGTATTTACAAAACAGTACGAAAGATAATCAAGGTATAATGAAAGGATCATGTTATATGTGCTTTATATGTTTTAATTATCCATTATGGCATTTACATTGCTTATTTCTATCTATGTATCGTGCTTATTGTTTCTTTATATGTTGAGATATCCACTGAAGCTTTATTTGCTCAGCGAGTTACCTGTTTAACTCGCAGGTTTTGAGATTGGACCATAGGAGATCAGCTTACAACTGCATGCAGTTCATCTGTAGAAGGACTCAGTCTTCAGGGTAGCTACTCATTTGGATGTGTATCGTTTGTCTACCCTTTTTACTGGCATGTACAGGGCACCACAGTTTGCTTGGCCCATTCCATTTGACACTAGATATCATGATTTTGTAAATATTTAGTACATTATTTAATAAGACAACATCAGCATGATATTATATTCAATATACATTATGATTTCAGGCACATGGACAGGCCATAAAAGTCAACCAGTTTGTAGCGCCGTCTCGGTTTCGGTTCATTCGGGTTTACGGGTGTGGACCGGGAAGGGTGTTGCAATTCGCCAACCTTGTTAATTTATTTTAGGGTAAACTTAGGAAAAAACCCTAGTTGACTCCAATTTTAATTAACCTAATTATTAGATTTAATTATCCCAAAGTCTAAGGCACAATCTCGTACCCGAGGTGATAAACCGGAGACCGTATGTCTGTTGATGAAACTAAACCATGAAATGGATGCTTTGCAGGGTAATGATATCAATTGGGGACCACCAATGAAAAATGTTAAGTGATCGATTTGTCGCTCGGGGTTAAATCCCGAAACGTGGCCTACGTCACTTTCCGTTTTGAATGGGAAGAATCAAAAGTCAACGTAGTTTCGGATAGGGGCTTTTTTAAAGGGCTTTGAATGGGTATGCTTTAATGCATGGTGTGGTGTATGCTTCGTGCATTTTGTTTAGACATTTGCCAAAGAATTGATGATTTGATGTTTTTAGGCATTATGTCGCCAAACAGTGTTGGATGTAAGCTTTTAGACCAAAAAGATTTGATTTAGGCAATTTTGTTTGCCAAAAAAAATGTGATTGCCGATTGCGCCAAAATGACTGATTTAAGGCTTTTAGCCAAAAGATTGATTAATTCAAAAGGCATTTTAGCAAAAATTTGATGTGTAATTTTAGGGCAATTTGTTTTGCCAAAATTTGATTTTATTTGAATGCTTTTTTAGCCAAAAGATTTGATTTAGGCAATCTTGTTTGCCAAAACTTTGATTTAAGCGATTTTGTCGCTAAAAAAAATGGTTTAATCTCACTTAATAGGCAATTTGTTTGCAAAAAAGTTTAATCAACTGAATTGTAATATAGGCAAGTATTGGCCAAAAAGAAACGTGTTTAATTAAGGTATTTAGCCACAATTATTGATTAATTGGACTTAAGCTGGACTGTTCAAATAAAGGCGATTATACCAAATTAGTTTCATTGATTGGACCAGATATTTTAAGCCAAATATGTTCGGTAATTTAGGCTTTTAATACCACGATTATTGATTAACCGGGCATTTTAGCCTAAACTTTTATTTACTTTAAGGCAGGTTTGCTGCCAAAATGTTTATTGGTGGTTGTGAATGCAGGTTGTAGAATTAGGTATAGAAGGAGGAAATATGCATGAAATGCTTGAAATAATAGACATGGTTTAGTTATTACCTGAGTTAAAATCGGCGACCGCTTCTTAGCTTCAGCTTTGAAACTCCCAAATTAAGCTTTCTCGTTTGGGGAATATTAATTAGGATTTATTTAATTAAGTGACCAAGTATCCCCACAATAAAATAATAAAAGCCTATTCGCTAAAATGCAGAAAAAAGCAAGTAAAGAATCGCAAGAGAAGCGTTAGGGGAGAAGGAGCGTCCGGTCAACACAGACTGGAGTGAGTAAAAATGTGAAAGTGCGGGGCTGTATTTATAGGGAAAAAACAGCCGGAGGGCGGCAGCTGCCGCCTTCGGAGGGCGGGCCTCTGCCACTGCGTCCGGCTTGCACCGCCGCCGTGCTCAGCGCGCATCGGCGCCGCCGTGGCCGGCGGGGACTTGGCTTTAGTCTTTTCGTTCCGGAGGGCTTTTCCGGAGTTCCCGACCTCCAAAAAAATATTCCGGGACCAGTTCTTGTGATTTCGTAATTTTCCGGAGGTTTTCAAGTTACATATTGGGGGCATACTGGCATACTTTCGGTGAACTTTCCGAACGACCTCCGGTCCGGCCGGACTGTTTGCAATCCGGGAAAACTGGCTTTTTGAGCCTCAAAATTTGAGTATTCACAAATATATACATAATAGCATAAATGCACAAATTCAAAAATTGAAGTAAGATAAGTGTGTTTATGAACACTAACCTTCAAAACAAGCTTTAGTAAGTTTTAATCAAAGCTCCTTAAGCTTTGGTCTTGCCCTTATCTTTGGTAGAAGGCTTTCCAATTTCTATATGTAAGAAACTCAAAATCAAAACAAAGAAAACAAATAAAAGAATAAATTGGAGCATGATTAAGCATGTATATGCTAAAAGAAAACTCTAAACCCAAAAATAATGAAATTATCATAAATCACTTACTTGACCCAAGTAGAAAAATTGACCCAAGTAGAAAAATCATCAAATTCCTTAAAATTTGTCACCAAATATCATTTCTCTAGCTTCACTCTCTAAGATTAATTAATTAATCAAGGTTTAATGGAGTGTATTTGATGTGTTTAGTAAGTAAGAATTGGAGAAAATCAAGGAGAAGAAAAAGAAGGAGAACACGCCTAAGGAGAAGAAGAAGAAAAAGAAGGAGAAGAGGAAAAGTGGTAGTTCAATAATTGAAGGTTGACTTTTATAAAGCAACTAAAGGGTATTTTGGTCTTTTTTCATAATTTGATGGCTAGGATTGAGTCAATAGTAATCCAATCTAATGGCTACAAATATTCTCCAATTAAATTCCTTCAAAATATTATTTATCTCCATAAAATTCTCAAATTTACTCCATAAAAATAATTAAAATAATTCCTCAATTTCCTTAATTAATAACACATAATTTCCCACTATTCACTAATTATTTAAATTCTCCAACAAAATATAATTCTCCAAAAATATTCATTACTTACTTTCTACCTATAAAAACCATGTATGCATGCTCCAAAAATATTAAATAAAATATAAAACATATATAGTAATTTTTTCAGGCCAAAAATAATACCGACTCCCGGACCAGTGGTACTATTCATAGACTGGTAAACTACTATTTCAAACACATGAAAAATAGGGCGTTGCAGCTCTCCCCCCTTAAAGAATTTCGTCCTTGAAATTCACCTGAATTAAACAACTGAAGATGTTGTTGTCTCATAATATCTTCACTTTCCCATGTAGCTTCCTCGGTCTTATGGTTTCTCCAAAGAACCTTTACCAAAATAATTCTCTTATTCCTTAGTTCCTTGATTTCTCTAGCAAGTATCCTCACTCGTTCTTCCTCATAGGTTAAATCTGGTTCTATAGTCACAGATTCCACTGATATCACATGTGATGGGTCGGATCGGTACCTCCTCAACATAGATACGTGGAAAACATTATGTATCCTATCCAAGTCTGGGGTAAATCTAGTCTATAGGCCAATGGACCCACATGCTCAATGGTCTCGTATGGACTAATGAACCTAGGACTAAGCTTACCCTTTCTTCCAAATCTCAATATCTTTTTCCACGGAGATACCTTAAGGAAAACCTTATCTCCTTATCTCCCACTTCATACTCTATATCTCTCCTCTTCAAGTCTGCATAAGATTTCTGACAATTTGAAGCTACTTTCAATCTATCTTTTATAATTCTGACCTTTTCCTTTGTATCCTGAATCAAATCCGGACCTACCATCTTGCCCTCACTCAATTCTGACCAACATAGTGGAGTCCTTCATCTCCTAACATACAGTGCTTCAAAAGGAGCCATCTAAATGCTCGACTGATAACTGTTATTGTAGGCAAATTCTGCAGGTCGAATGTACTTCTCCTAACTGCCCTCAAACTCAATAGCACAACCTCTCAACATATCCTCCAAAATCTGAATAACTCGCTCTGACTGACCATCTATCTGAGGATGAAAAGCTGTGCTGAAATTCAACTTAGTACCCAGGGCCTGCGCCTCATGTAGCTTCTTCCAAATGTAGAAGTAAATCTTTGGAATCTCTATTTGAAATGATGGAAGAGGAACCCCATGCAATCTCACTATCTTATCTATATAAAAGCCTCTACATACTGCTCCATGGGTGAAGTCTGGTCCTACAAGAAGAAAGTGTGCTGATTTAGTTAATCTGTCAAAACTAATTACCCATACAACATCTTTTTTTAGGAGTTAAAGGTAACCCAGGTCACAAAATCCATAGTAACCTTAATCCCATTTTTCACTCTGGAATAGAAGTAGGGTGTAACAATTCCAGAAGGAAATCTGATGCTCTGCTTTAACTTTGCTGGCATGTCATACCTCGAACACACAATCTGTGATATCCCTCTTTCATCGCCGGCCACTTAATTACTATGATTTCAAATCCTGATACATCCTTATTCTTCCAGGATGCATTAGAATAAGACTTACTATGAGCTTCCTTTAAGATAACTCTGTCTCAGCTCGTGAATTTTTAGGCACAAATCGTCACCAAGTACAAGCAATCGTCCATTTTAATTATAAATCTCTTTTTCCTCTCCATCTCTACTTCCACAACAATCGTTCTCATCATCTCTCTTGATGCATCTCGAATCTGCTGAAGTAGGGCCACGGTCTAAACTCATTAAGCTCTGCCACGAGGTGCACCATTATTAGCTATAGACTAATCGAGTATTCATTAGCAGTAAAGCAACTAAGGACTTCCTACTAAGTGCATCTGCTACCACAGTAGGCTACCGGATGGTAATCAATGGTGAAGTCAGAGTCCTTAAGTAGCTCTAACCATCTGCGCTTGTCTCAGATTAAAGCTCTTTTGAGTAAGGCAGATACTTGAGAACCTTATTGATCCATATACAGATGACATTTCTCACCATACCATACAAGTAATGCCTCCAAATCTTCAAAGCGAAAACTATAGCTGCTAACTCCAAATCATGAGTAGGGTAGTTCTTCTCGTGTGGTTTAAGCTGTTTAGAAGCATAAGCAACTACCTTACCCTCCTGCATAAGCACATAAGCCAATCCATTATGTGAAGCATCACTATACACATCATTCAGTCTACCCGAAACTGGCTGTGTCAACAGTGGAGCCTTAGTAAGCATTGCCTTAAGCTTCTCAAAACTATTCTGACAGTTATTAGTCCACTCAAATCTGACATCTTTTCGAAGAAGTCTAGTCAAAGGAGCCACAATGAGAGAAAATCCCTTGACAAATCTTCTATAATAACCAGCCAATCCTTCCTAAGAAACTCCGAATCTCTATAACATTCTTAGGTGGCTTCCATTCAAGCACTGCCTCTGTCTTCTTTGGATCAACTCTAATACCCTCAATAGAAATAATGTGACCCAAGAAAGCAATCTCAGATAACTAGAATTCACACTTACTGAACTTAGCATACAACTGTCTCTCTCTCAATATCTGAAGTACAATTCACAAATGGTGATCATGATCCTCTCTAGTATGAGAATATACCAAGATATCATCAATGAATACAACTAAAAATTGATCTAAGTAAGGATGAAAGATTCGGTTCATCAAATCCATGAAAACTGTAGGAGCATTAGTCAAATCAAATGGCATTACCAAGAACTCATAGTGACCATAACGTGTCCTGAAAGCAGTCTTAGGTACATCTGATTCCTTAACCCCCAGCTGGTGGTAACCCGATCTCAGATCTATTTCGAGAACACACTAGCTCCTCTTAACTGATCAAACAAATCATCTATCCAAGGTAATGGATACTGATTCTTCACTGTAACTTTGTTAAGTTGTCTGTAATCAATACACAATCTCAGTGATCCATCATTCTTCTTTACAAACAATACTGGAGCACCCCATGGAGATACACTAGGACGAATGAAACCTTTATCAAGCAACTCCTAAATCTATATCTTTAACTCCTTCAACTCAGTAGGCGCCATTCGATATGGAGCAATGGATATCGGTGGAGTACCAGGCATAAGCTCAATACCAAACTCAACCTCTCTCTTAGGAGGTAAACCAAGCAACTCCTCTGGAAACACATCCGGAAAACATATACTGTGGGTATATCTTGCACACTAGGAGATTCTGACTCTAGAGCAAGTACACAGGTTAAGTATGCCTCACAACCATGCTGGATCAGTCTTTTAGCAGTAGAAGAAGAAATAACAATAGAGAGGTAATCCGACCTCTCACCCACAACTACAATCTCCTCACCAGATGAAGTTTGGAGTGTAATCCTCTTAAGTCTACAATCAATCATAACTCCATGAAGTTTGGAGTGTAATCCTCTTAAGTCTACAATCAATCATAACTCCATATCTAAATAACCAATCCATACCCAATATCACATTGAACTCCCGGAATGGCAACTCTATCAGATCTCCCAAAACACATGGCCATATATTGCCAATGGACAATCCCTATACACCCAATTAACTATCACACTATGACCCAAGGGATTAGTAACCTCATATGCTCTAACATGTCAGCATGTATATTACCCAATCTACCCATATGTATGCATAAATATGAATGCGTACAGCCAGGATCAATCAAAGCATGTACAGAAATATCAAGGATAGAGAATGTACCAACTATAACATCTAGGGCATCCTGCTCCTCCCTAGTCCTGATAAAATACGCTCTAGCAGGTGCTTTAGCCTCAAGTTTATCCACTGTCTCCGAAACCAACCTCTGACTCCCAGTGCCTACTGTATCACCACGGCCTCTGCCTCTGCCTCTGCCTCTCAGAACAAAAGGAGCTGACCTCCCTACTCGTGGAGCTGAACTAGCCAAAGTCATAGGGCAGTCTCGAGGCATATGCTCTATAGACCCACAACGAAAGCATGCCCCAGAAAATCTCCTACAACCTCCAGGATGCCTCTTACCACACTGAACACATGTTGGTATATTGATCCATGTAGTACCTCCACCACTAGCAACAGATGTAGTCTGTGAGGCTAATCTACCATAAGTGCCCTAACCATGCCTCTGAACCGGTCTAGATCCGGTCTGTGGTGCACCTCTATACCTCTTACTGCTGGATTGAGCCTCAAAAGTCTGTCTAGATACCATACCCTGAAATCTCTTCTGTTGACCCTACTGCTCATTCCTAACTTCTTTAAGCTCTAAGGCTGCCTTCACTAGGGAAGACAATGATGTATGAGGCTGAATAACCAGATGCATTCTGTATTCATCATGCAAGCCTTTCCTAAAGCGCTTGCATCTTTCCAACTCAGTAGGAATCATATATGTAGCGTACCTACTCAACCGGATGAACTCTCTCTCATATTCTGACACAGTCATCCTGCCCTGCTTAAGCTCCAGAAACTCTGCCTTACGCTGATCAATATAGAGTTCTCCAATGTATTTCTGTCTGAACTCAGAAAGAAAGAAGTTCCAAGTCCTCTGCTCAACACCAACTATCCGTGATACCGTCGTCCACCATTGATAAGCTTCCTCCTTCAATAAGGAAGTGGCACAAACCAAACTGTCTATAGGTGAGCATTGCATCTTCTCCAATATCCTTTCTAAAGATTGAAGCCAATACTCTGCCGCAGAAGCCATATCGTCCTTTCTACCCCTAAACTCAACAGCTCCATATTTCCTTAGTTTCTCAATAGGGGGACGAACTGGAATAGGGGTTGGAGCAACTGGAGCCTGGGGAACAGCTCTCGCTGCCTGCCTCAAAGCAGCAACTAACTGCTGAAAAAACATATCCTGGTTAGGCCCTGCAGGACCTGCAGCAGCCTGCCCCACCCTTGAGGCGTGCTCCGCATCAGAACCCATAGCACCATTAGCGACATCACCAACAGCAATACCACCATTAGGAGGGACATAACTATCCACCTCTTCATTAGATAGGTGTTGAGACATCACTCAACTCCTACAAAGACCAAAAGGTTCGCATCAGAGAGAAGTTCCAAACCAATTCAATATGGCATGTATTTAACTTAAATTACTCATACTGAGAGAAGTTTCCAAACCAATTCAATATTGGCATGTATTTAACTAAATTACTCATACATACTCTCACTTCAAAATAGATAAATTCCCATATATGCATATAGTCCTAGAACCGCCTAAACCTATGCTCTGATACCACTAAATGTAACACCCACTGCCCAATCCCGAGAGACCTGACTGCGGATGCCACATTTGGTGCAGAAGGCACCGTCCTAACCTACATATAAATCATATAATCATATTATGAATTAGAAGTGACTTAGTATTCAGAAGTTTAGCAAGTAATAATTTTTTTTTGAAAATGATTTGGGAGAATCCTACAGAAAAACTGTAAGAGTTTCCCTTAAAAATAGAAGTCACCAAACATGTGAATACAAAACACTCTCAAATTCAAACTCCAAACCCCCATCAAACTCCAATAACAGCACAACAACACTTCAATAATTTCATAACTACATAATTCTTCAATAACATTTTAATATGCATCAATTAAATACATTCATTTAAATATATCAACTTCTAATGTTCTAACCATTAAATAAGTTCCAAGTTTATCTCCCAATATATACACCAAAATAATTTATATACACCAAAATAATTTACAATAACTTGCTTAAGTCATAAATTAAATAATATAGTCTCCAAAAATGTAATACTTAATAATGCCATAATTCTTAGTTACATAAAACACTAATCAACTACTAAAATATCTCTTGAGCTCTGATGCTACTCTTCTGGTCTTCAAGCAGCAAACACATACTCCAACCTGCGCGTGATAAAATCAACACGCTGAGTATAAAACTCAGTGGTGCTCATAAAACACAACAAACCAATGTTGTGATGACAACATACTTAAAACCAATGTTGTGATGACAACATACTTAAACCACAAACTTCATAAAATCATTTATATTCATAGAATCATTAAATTCCAAGATGCATTAACATTTATAGGATAAGAAATATCAAGTAAACTTACAATGAATAACATAAATAATTATTCTACTCTACCATTTTGCTAAAATAATGCAATCTCTTTAATTTAATTTCCTTAAAATATTTTCCAAAGGGGCTTGCATACACTCAGGAGAAAAAGAAGCAGAGAGGTTTTCATAGCTTATTCATAATGGTCTTAAGTCGCCAACTTATCATAACATATAGAGCACATCTACCCTAACATAAGACATCCACGTGCCTAGCATATGATCATAGCTTCTTATCATAACGGCATCAAATGCCGAGCATGCTCATCTTACATAATAAATCAATCATATCATGCAAACAAATTCACGCCAAGATATAATAGAGCCTAGTTCTTGTTTTTAGATTCTTAATTCATATTGTTTCTCATATTAAAATTTCACTCATTTTTCTGTTTATCTCTTAAAATCATAATGAAAAAATCTAAATTTTAAACTTACGTTAATTCATGGAAAATTCTTCATTAAACTTAAGTAATTCATGAAAATTCTCATACTTAAACAAAATCACTTAACATAGGAAATTTCCAGCATAAAAGTAACCTTGACATTTGCTGTGTTTTTAAAACATAACTTGAGTTATAGGTCTCCGAATTGAATGAAATTAGATTCATTAGAAAGCTAAGACAAAATAGTATAAATTTTATGAGGGATCACAGCCCAGATCAATTTGTAAGATAGAAAACAAAAGCTAGGAACACAGACCAATAGTCTAGACCTGATTCAGTAGAACCAAGTCCAATTTTTATTAATTTCCTACTTAACCAAACACTCAAATTAAACCAATCTAAAACTAGGGAAGTCTCAAGAAATTGGGCAACAAATTTATGAAGAACTCAAAACATAATCTTGCCATTATAGTGGTAAAAATGGGCACTCAACTCAGAGATGCATGTGGCTCGGCATAACAGAGTCAATTTGGGTATTTTAGCCATAAGTTGAGCTATATATATCCAAATTGGACACAAGAGGATGGGTTGGAAAGCTAGGAAGTAGACCTACAACGTTTAGGAAGGGCTTAGACACAAATAGAAAATAAAAAGGATCGAAAAATAGCCTTTAATCTCACCCAATAACACTTTTCTCCAAATTCAGCTTACTTTGGTTATGAAAAGAACATGAAAGACAAAAGATACAAGGTAGAGATTTCTACCACAAACTAAATACTCATCAAACACCAATTAGGCATGCTTAGAAAACACCCAAGAACACATTTATACAACCAAGGTTCAACAAACAAATCATTTCATACGAAGTCCCAAAATATACACATAATAGCATAAGTGCACAAGTTTAAAAATAGAAGTAAGGTAAGTATGTTTATGAACACTAACATTCAAAACAAGCTTTAGTAGGCTTTAATCAAAGCTCCTTAAGCTTTGGTCTTGCCTTTATCTTTGGTAGAAGGCTCTTCACCCTCTACATGTAAGAAACTCAAAATCAAAACAAAGAAAACAAATAAAAGAAGAAATTGGAGCATATAAAAAAGAAGAAATTGGAGCATGATTTAAGCATGTATATGCTAAAAGGAAAACTCTAAACCCAAAAATAATGAAATTATCATAAATCACTTACTTGCACTTACTTGACCCAAGTAGGAAAATCACCAAATTTCTGGAAATTTGTCACCAAATATCACTTCTCTAGCTTCACTCTCTAAGATTAATTACTTAATTAAGGTTTAATGGAGTGTATTTGGTGTTTTTAGTAAGTAAGAATTGAAGAAAATCAAGGAGAAGAAGAAGAAGGAGAACACGCCTAAGGAGAAGAAGAAGAAGAAAAAGAAGAGGAAAAGTGGTTGGTCAATAATTGAAGGTTGACTTTTATAAAGTAACTAAAGGGTGTTTTGGTCTTTTCCCGTAATTAGATGGCTAGGATTGAGTCAATAGTAATCTAATCTAATGGCTACAAATATTTTCCAATTAAATTCCTTCAAAATATTATTTATCTCCACCAAATATTTTCCAATTAAATTCCTTCAAAATATTATTTATCTCCACAAAATTCTCAAATTTACTCCATAAAAATAGTTCCTCAAACTTCCTTAATTTATATAACACCACAATTCACTATTCACTAATTATCTAAATTCTCCAAAAATATTCATTACGACTTTCTACCCATAAAACCATGCATGCATGCTCCAAAAATATTAAATAAAATATAAAACATATATAGTAATTTTTCCGGACAAAAAAAAAATACCGACTCCCGGACCGGTGGTACTATTTACAGACCAGTAAACCACTATTTCAAACACAGGAAAAATAGGGCGTTACACAACCACTAAAAGCTATTGCCAATATCATATTACCAAATGATGTAATTAACAAAGACAGTGTTTTGACTCTGGTCAAAAAGCTAAAAGCTATCTGAAACGCTACTACCGAATAGATCCTCAGTGTTTCGAAGGGTTCGAATTGGGCTTTAATCAGTTGAAGCTTGTTTTGTATTCAAAGGGATGGTCTCATTTATAGTTATTCAATAAACAATTGTATTTAATGCAACTAACTTTATCTTTGTGAACATCTAAATTTTACACCCCGGATATTCTAACCAAACCTAAAAAATCCATCAAACAAAATCTAAACTGAGTGAACTACAAATTAGTGCTACATAGATTGGTAATTTGTATTGATTTTGACATAACACCTCATCCAGGTCGAGTTTTCGCAAAAAGTCAATTCAAATGGACAATAAACATCAAGAGCTTTCTAACGGTACCTCAGGGCCAAAATTGGAGGTCAAATGGGCTTCGAACCACTTAAACCAAGCCAAAACTGAGTCAAACCGGATTAGAAAGTCTAGAAAACCCTAACGAAAACTATGAGGAAGGACAACCGCCGGTCTTTGGCAGTTCAAGCGCCAGCTTGTAGTTAATTACCCAAAGCAGGGCAGCTGGACCTCCAAAGGGTAGCGGTTAGGCTTGTAAACCCGCATTGATTTTCGCACTAATCCCCCTTTTAGCCAAACCAATATAAATACAAGCTCATTTTCAGCTCAAAAACATAGTTCTTTTTCTAGAACAATTGCTCATTACAAAGTACATTTTAAAAGTCAGGTTAGTGGCATTTTGACAATTCTACACTAATGGTATTGTTGTAATATTGAAAATAAAACAGTGTTGCAAATTTGCATGTTAGTGGCATTTTGGTAATTTAGGTTGACTAGGTTTATAAAGGTAAATAAATGTATAGAGATGGGGAAAAGAATAAATATTAAAACAATGATTTAAGTTATGATTGCACAAAAATGAAAAAGAAGTGAGGAAAATGTGGGAATATTAAGCGCTTTTAGTGAGAATGAAGTAGAACCATTTGATCAAACCTAATCTAATCTCAACCGCTGATTTAAAGAAGAGAAACATATGTATTGCAAACAAACCCTAGCCACCACCATTTCATTTTCCTTGGCTCAACACTCACTACAAAAAAAACGCCAAATTGCGACCGACTAAAATCTGCGACCGATTTGCGACCTATAGACAAACAGTCGCAGATTTTAGCGCTGAAAATTCCCGCGATTTTGATTTTCAGTTTGCGACCCTTGTACTACGGATTTGCGACCGATTTTGCGACTGATTTGCAACTACATATTTTTCCGTCGCAAAATTGCGCGCTTCAAAATTAGGAATAAGTTCTGAGACCGATTGGCGACATAATTGCGATCGACAGTTTGAGTCGCAAATCGGTCACAATTTTGTCGTGAAGTAAAACGACGTCGCAGAATTAAAATTTGCGACCGATTAGTCGGTCGCAAAATTTAGGGTTTTAAACGCCGGACGCCCTCCTTCTTCTTTCTTCTCCTTCTCTTCTCCTCTCCTCCATCCGCAGCGCCGCTCCAGCCCCTCCTGACACCGCTCCAGCCCGCCTGACGCCGCCACCCCGCCTCCAAGCCCCTCCTGACACCGCTCCCAGCCCGCCTGACGCCGCCACCGCCTGCTCGCATTGCAGATCGGGTCACTCCTCAACCCGTTCCGCCACCGTTTTTGATCCCTGTGGGTAACTTAGTTTTGCAATTTATTTTTTTTTTTCGAATTTTTTTTTCTTTTTGCGATTATGGTTTTCTTTGCAATCTTATTATTATTGTTACTTGTTATATATATTAATAATATTGTTTAATGTTGTTGTTGTTATTATTATTATTATTATTATTATTATTGTATTTAAATTGTACTGTTAGTATTATTATAATTTGTTATTATTATTATTGTTAATGTTATAAATTATTATATGTATTTAATATTGTTATTGTTATTTATTTGAAAAATAATATGGTTATTGTTCGGTTGTTGTTATTATTATTATTTATATATTATATTCATTATTGTTATTTTAAAATTTGTTACTGTATATTATTATTATTATTATTATTATATGTATTATTATGTATTATTATTATTATTATTATTTATTGTATTAAATTGTTACTGTAGTATTATTTATTATATTATTATTATTATTGTAATGTTATTAATTAGTTATTATTAATAATATTGTTATTGGTTATTATTGAAAATAATTATTTATGTGTTGTTGTTGTTATTATCTATTATTATTATTATTATTGTTAATGTTATATTATTTATTATTAATAATTTGTTATTGTTATTATTTGAAAAAAATATAATATTGTTTTATTGTTGTGGTTTTGTTATTATTATTATTATTATTATTATTATTATTATTATTATTGTTATTAAAATTGTTACTTGTTATTATTTATTATTATATTATTATTATTATTATTATTTATTATTGCATTAAATTGTTACTGTTATTTTTAAATTATTATTATTATTATTATTATTATTGCATTTAAATTGTTACTTTATTATTATATTATTAATTATTTTATTATATTATTATTATTATATTATTGTTAATGTATAATTTATATTATTATAATATGTTATTGTTTATTATTTGAAAAATAATATTGTATTGTTTGTTGTTATATATTATTATTATTGTTATTAAAATTGTTACTTGTTATTATTACTCATACTATTATTATTATTATTGTTATTGTTATTGTTATTATTATTATTATTATTTATTTATGTATGTTTCCTAGACCAAGTTTTGGAAACTGTCGGGTCTCAATATTAAAAGATCGCAAGTCTTCAGTTTCAAATAAGTGTTTAAAATTAAATTTATAATTGAATTTATAAGTTGATGGAACTTTAAATTAACCTAAACCTAATCAAAGTTCTGAAACTGTCGGTCTCAATATAAAGATGGCAAGTTTCAGTTTCAAATAAATTTAAATTGAATTTATGAGTTGATGAAATTTTAAATTAACCTAAACCTATTTGAAAATCAACAACTTATAAATAATTCCAAATGTATATAGATATAATAATCACAAACTTGAGCTTCATGAAAACTATGAAGGATAATAACGAAGCAGAAAAATTCAATTTGTAGAACCGAATTTCTTCAATAATTGTTCAGTTTGTGCATGATAACATCTTATTTAGACCCAATTTACGAGTCTATCTATAAACCAAATTAACGAAAAATATATATTTTTTTCAGAAATGAGATCTTTCTGACTATTTACTAGGAAAAAAAAGAGTAAAGTTGGAACAATTTATTCATTTATTTTGCATTTATTTTGTACCAAAAGATAATGTACAGGGTAGGTATTGGCGGTTGAGCAATTTAAACATAATCTAAAACATAAATCAAAGACTTAATTGCAATATTAGGTTATTAAATGTTCTTAATTATGGAACTCTTTCTTGAGAAGTTTTGTCGTGTTTTTCTTTATTTATAATTATTGTCGTTTATTAAATTCTTAAATATGTTTTTATTAACATGAATTTGATGAGTTTGGATTGGAGGCCTAGTAGTTGGCCATTTGCCTTTTGGAGAAATGTGGGTATGTATAGGAAGTGTTTATGAAGTGTCTTTTTGTATTTGAAGATTTGATTGTGTTGTGCTGAAATGCTTGCCGAATTTTTCCAAAAATTTCATATGTGGAATTTTTGATTTGAGATTTGATTGTGTTATGCCGAAGTACTGCCGAATTTTTTTTAAAAAACTGAATATGAGGAATCGTACACTTACTGATATTATAGCAAGTTTATATATATAACCTTAGTTAGAAATAATGAACTTAGTGATATATATATATAGTTACCCTTATTATAGAAATAACTTTAGTAAGTTAGAAATCTAAATGGAACATTACTTTTGGCATATTTTAAGAATGGTTTA
Organism: Jatropha curcas; assembly: GCF_014843425.1. The sequence goes on along the minus strand of NW_023590916.1, from coordinate 173,377 downwards.
GGAGTAATGCAATTACATATAATTTGCCCTTTATAAACAGAGTGTTAATTAGGTACAAAAATGCGGACTAATCGAGATTGGATGTACTGGAGGTACGAGATCAATGAGATCTGAAGACAAGAATTCTTGCAAGGATTGGAATCATTTATACAGTTTGCAGTTGGTAATCCCAGTTGTATGTATGGTAATAAGTTGAGGTGTCCATGTAATCACAAGAAGTGCCAAAATAGAGCCTTCTTAGATATCGATACAATTAAACTTCATTTATGCAAAAATGGCAATTTGTGCAAAATGGTTCGTGGAAAATTATTACAAATGGATAACATTCATTCGTGTAACCTCGAGTTGCCAGTTGGGTCAGGCCCTCCATTTTTGGTAAGTTTAAGAAGTTTAGCCTTATCAATATTCTGTATTGGTACATCAATGCAATGAATATGGTTAATCGATTGCAGTAGAGACAATGTGATTGGTTTAATAATGAGGATCCGCCCAAACGTAGCAGCATAACCAATTGTTTTGACATGTTAAGTTGAGCTTAACAGTGAACTGTGCCTGGATGCAAAGAATCAATTCAGTTCTGTCTGTTGTGGGCACGAATTACTACACATGAAAGCGGCAAGCAACCATTTTTCAGAAAAGGTGTAGATGATTTTTGTGCAAGTTAGCAAAGGAAATGTTGCCTGAAGGCCATTCAATGGTTGATAATTTTTATTGGGACAAAAAAAATTTAGGTTCGGGGAATTGGGACTACCCGTAGAAAAGATGATTGCTGTTCGTAATAATTGTATGATTATTTTGGGGTTTTGACTCAGAATTCAAAGACTGGCAAGTTTGTAATCTACCAAGATTATCAACGGCGGTGGTCAAGGGACTTGGTAGAGTACAAAGAGAGAAGGCTTTCAAGAAGATGTAATTATTTCCCTCTTGTTCCTCGCTGCAAAGGTTATTATGCATCTAAAGTCGACAACGAACATATTGACATGGCATGCTTTGCATGGAATATGAGGATGGTTTAATAATGACTTCATCCGTCAGGACTCTAAGCGTGGAAACATTTTTTGATACATTCATCCTGTGTTTGCTGCTGATTATTGAGAAAACGTGAGATTGGGCTTTGTACTGATGGGTTTTCAGCCGTTTGGCCAATCAGGACAACAATAATCATCATGGCCTGTCATTGTCCACCACCACTATAATTCACCACCGTCAATATGTATGAAAATATGAATTATGTTTTTGTGTGTTATTGTTCCTGGCCCTTACTAATCCCAAACATAAATGATGTGTTTCTGCAGCCTTTGATTTGCCGAACTTAAATTATTTATGGGAATATGGGGTTGAAACATTCGATATTTCGGACCAATCAGAATTTCATAATGCGAGCTTACTTTGCTTTGGACCATCAGTGATTTTCCAGCATTTCGAAATGGTATCTGGGTGGAGTACGCAGTCAAATTGGCTTGTTCTCATGCATGGGAAAACACTAATGGCATTTACACTAAAGAATTGAGGTAAACAATGTTGGTTGGTAAACAATGTTGGTTTGATTATCATCGCAAATTCTTACCAGAATCTCACCCTTGGAGGAGAAATCGACAATGCTTTAGAAAGAACACGACTATTGTTGAATCCCCTCCGCCTGTGAAGTCTGGAGCTAAAATATTACAAGAAATTGAAGACTTGGGGCTTATAAAAGTTACAGAGTTAGGTGCAGATGAGGCAAATACAAGAATTGGCAGGAATAGCAGGTGGAAAAAGCGAAGCATCTTCTGCGATTTGCCATATTGGAGTTCACTTTTTATCCGTCATAACCTTGATGTGATGCATATAGAAAAAAATGTGTTTGAAAATCTGTTCAACATTGTCATGAACATTGAGGGGAAACCAATGATAATGCAAAAGCGAGAGCAGACATGAAGGAAATTTGTCGTCGACCAGAACTCGATCAATCTGTACTTACTGGTAAGTTTCCAAAGGCATGTTATTATTCTTTAGATAAACCCCTAAGGCAAGTATTATGCGAATGAGTCTGATCATTTAAGGTTTCTAGATGGATACTGTTCAAATATGGGTAGATGTGTCAACATGAGGAAATATAGATTGTTTGCATGAAAAGCCATGACTGTCATGTTTTCCTACAAAGATTGATTCCTGTAGCATTCTAGGAATTGTTGCCAGGGAAAGTTTGGGAAGCAATGATAGAACTGAGTCTCTTTTTCAAGGAATTGATGATGACTGTTATCCGATGCATTGATATGGAGCAATTAGCATGAGAAATCCTAGTAATGATATGCAAATTGGAGAGAATTTTTCCACCCTGCTTCTTTGATTCTATGGAGTATCTGCCGGTTCATTTGCCCTATGAATGTCGTATAGCAGGACTGGTACAATATAGATGGATGTATCCATTTGAACATCCCATTCTAATCATTACATCATTTATTTGAACTCATACTTACATATTGGCATTGTATAATGACAGACACCTGCAGAAAATTAAAAAGAATGTGCGTAATAAGGCAAAGGTCGAGGGATCAATTTGCAATGCATATTTGGTGGAAGAATCTTCCACCTTATTGCATATTTGGTGGAAGGAAGCTTCCACATTCTGTTTCACACTACTGTGACCCACATGTTTTCAACCAAAGCATCGGAGGGAGTGCCACGTAAACGATGACGGAGGAGATCGCGTACAATCTGAGTTTTGGAAAGAAATCTAAAAAGTTTTCACTATACCTGGGCGTACGATTGGTAAATCAAAAAAAAAGTGGATTGACTGATGCAGAGATACAAGCGGCTTTCAACCTAATTTTTATTGAATTCGAAGAAGATTACACTATATGTAACAATTAGTATACATAAGGTAGGGACAGTCTAAACTTCACATGGCCGTTGTTAAATCATACTTATGCTAATTTGGTCGTTGATTAAAATAGGATATATATCCAATCTTTTGCGGCTTCAATATCCCAATTTGGATATTGATACTACAGTTTTGATGCAAAGTGCAAAGCTGGACTCTGAATTTGCAGAATGGTTCAAATATTATGTAAGTTACTTTCAATGTACACAACATGGAATGTACATTTATTAAATCTCACTCATGACATTACTATTTCCCATAGGCTCGAAGCTCGGGAATCGATATTGGTAACAGATTCATTACGGATCTAGCAAAGGGGCCATTATCGGTTGCTAATGCCTACTCTGGCTACTTTGTAAATGGTTACAAGTTTCACACTGAGAGTTATGGGAGAAGCAGAAAGACAATGAACAGTGGTATGTGCATAAAGGGATCAAACTACAGTACTACTGAGTGACGTGTCAAACGATTTGGATGGGAAATTGGTTTTGAGGTTTTGGAGTTAGAATATTCCAACCTACCAATTGAAGGCACATATCTTTTTATTCAATATGTGGAATTGGTCTTGATCCTACGCCAAACATTGCCATGAAGGTTCATCCTAAGTATAATCTGTAGATAGTTAATCAAAGAAAAAGAATATACAAAGTTTTATGAACCTTTTGGTTGGCAATGCAAGCGTGCACAAGGTAGTACTTGTCCCATATCCATCGTTTAAATGAGATCGTTTGCGATTGGATTGGGGTAGTGTGATAAAATCAAAGGCTAGATCAGTTGTTTCATTTGCACTTTTGAAACCAAACATATCTTTGCTTTTCCACTCGCAGTATTTGGAGCCATTTTCAGATGTTAGGGGTTGATTACGCAACCGATGCAAGTTTGTTTTGAAGATTTAAACAGATAGATTGGGATTGATGAAAGCCGATCTTATGGTTGAAAATAGGAGTCGGATGTATGAAAGAGGAAGAAGATCTAAATCATCATGGGTACCTCAGAAGTACGAATATGAAGAAGAGGAAGCTGACATGTAGGATGAGGAGGTGAGGAAGCTGATATAGTTGAAGACACTTAAACTTAGAGTCAGTGTTTTTACTGGTTACATTAATGTGATTAATGTATACTAATTAATTATTATTAATGGAAGAATTTTCAATGCTATTAAACTTTCTTTTACTCATATTTCCCCACATGTTCTACAATCATATAATCTGTATGAAGTTCATCTTAATCTAGGTTCTGTATTATCTGTAGTAACAGAATGGCTAGAGGCAGGCGTATTGATTCGACGCGTTCCTTGAATGTTCGGCAGTGGTTCGCGTGTGAGTCGTGGCCAAAACGCTTTTAGTGCCCGTGGACGAGAGGTTCGATTCCTTCCTCCATTCTTGCTCATGGCTTACGTCTGGGTCTTCCATTCCTCTGCTCAGGGGAAAAAACCCTTTAGTACCTTGCCGCCATCACATCTTCTTCTTCAGGTTACGTCTCGGTGCTTTCATCCTCTGCTCAGTCGTGACCAGATACTGCTGCCATCACATCCTTTGCTCCTTCCTCTATCTACCCCCATTTCTGACCAGTACAGGACTCTCACCAGGCTGCACAGTCATCCTACTGTGCAAGGTATCATAAATGTCTATACTGTCATTTTCCATTATATATTAATTATTCTTGAATTTAATAACATTTTTCACTTCTTTTTTGGCAGCTTTCCATTCAGATCCATCGTATCAGCCTCAGTTTTTTGTGTGTGGTATAGCGGTACAGTTTAAGTACTTATTTCAATTTTTCCAAAGGTCGATAATTTTGTTCAGATTGTGATGTTCTTCTTTCGTTCTAACTTATATTTCACTTCTATTTTTTTTTCAGCACGTATATCCATCTTCTCGTAGCAGCGAAGCAAATTTATAAGGGATAATCAGCTATCAACTTGCATTTAAAGAAGGATTACACATGGGGATGCCGTACCACAAGAGGCCGGAGAGACTTTTATTGGGAGGAGGTTTTCAGGGTACTCTTGGTTTAGTTATATTCATCATTCAATGTTTCACTTATTCCATCAAGATACCTCCTGCTTAGTATTAAAATCCTATTATTTCATTTTTTGCAGAATCCTTAGTATTGAAACGCTATATTTCATTTTTTGCAGAAACATTTCATATGGGACGAGGCCATTACGGCTATGCTGAAAGTGGCCTGGGAGAAGATATACGCTGATCGATATGCTGACTTCACCTATAGGATGAGAAGAAGCAGTAAGAAGCAGTAGTGCGTGTCTTAGGAGATATGGGAGATCTGGCAAAAGGCTTGGGAGGATCCTGCATTCAAGAGAAAGCGGGAGATATTTGCATAAAACAGGCACAGTGAGACTAGCAGTGATGGAGCAGGACCTTCTCGACACACAGGCAGATCAATATGTGCTATAGAGACAGCTCGATTATTAGTAATTGAACTAGTCCCTTTATATGAAACTGATGTTTAATGAAAGGACACTATATATATTAATATATCATGCAACAAAATTCATTACAGGCTAAACAATTAGGTCATGAGCGAAACCCGATTGAGGTGTTTACATACACTCACACGAAGGACCACGATCTTAATACGTTTGTCGACAGACATGCGGTGAGCGTCAATGTAAGTAACAATGAGTAAGTAACAATGATTAATATTTACAATTTACCCTCTACTTCGTTGCGAAAGAATGTACAAAGTTTCAATATAATTAAAAGCTGCAATTGCATTGATTAATTAAATTTTTTGTTATTCAGGGTGTGAAACTATACTACAGGCTCGGTGATGGCGTCTTGTTTCTTCTCAGACTTGATTGAATCTTGTGAAGCTTGAGTCAGAGATTGATGTGTGACTGATTTTGTGTTGGTAAGCACTTTATCTCAGATGGCTGATAGGGGCGAGAAGAAGAGGAAGGTATTTATGGCATCGGGTCTTGGCATCACAGTTTTATGCGACGGTCTTTCTCAGCAGCTCACACTTTCTACAGCCAGCGCGGACCACAGCCCGAGCACATTTTGCCGAGCAGTTTATATTCTGGACATTTACGAGTTCGATGTTGATGATCAGCAGAGACAGATTGCAGAGCTTAGATGCGGCATGTTGATGCGGCTTTGTCCGGTGAGCCGGTGGTTGTACTTTCTTCCTCTGATCCTGCGCCGTTGCTACAGATCGATAATGTTCGACGTCTCTAGCTAAGCAGCCACTAACATACCGGCTCCTGATCTCGATGCTGCAAGACGTAACCTTTGGGGTTCACCCTCCTGGCAACACAGTCACAGTCCAGTATAGGTACTTTCCTCCCGGCGATCCTGGACATCGGAATCGTTTGCAGTTATGAGCAGTCCCTGCATAGATTTGTATTTTGGACCTATCTTTAGTTTTTCATTTGTATTTTGATATTTTGGTTTCAGTTACAATAAATAATTACATTCTTTATATGTTCTTGAATTTGCGTGGTGTTATTATTTATATGTATATATTGTTCAATTTTTCTAATTTTAAAATATCTTGTGATCCGAATTTTAAAATTTGCGACAGGTTTTCTTAGCGACCAATTTTGCCGACAGAGTTCTCAAATGAAACACGACCCAACATTTCGACCGATTTCTGGTTAAGTTTGCGACCGTATTTTTATCGATCACTAATTTTACTTTTATTTCGATTAGTGAAACATTCGGTCGTGCTAGAAAAAAGCTTTTGCAACGATGTGATTGGTCAATTCCGATATCTATCGGTCTCAGATGTATCGTCGGTCGCTAAATTTTTAATTAGCGACCGATTGTTGTGCATTTTGCGACCGATTGGTTCTGGTCGCAAAATGCCGTTTTTTTTTTTGTAGTGACTTCCTAAGCCTCATTTCTCTCATTTTTTGTCTCTCTCTTTTTGAAAATCTCTTATCTTAAAAATACTGGTCTAATGAAGGCTAGATTTAAATGCAATGATACTTACTTCTCCGTCCTTATATTAAAATAATCCCACTGGGTCGCAAAATGCCGTTTTTTTTTGTAGTGACTCCTAAGCCTCATTTCTCCATTTTTGTTCTTCTCCTTTTTAAAATCTCTTATCTAAAAACTGTCTAATGAAGGATTAAATGCAATGATACTTACTCTCTCCGTCCTAAAAAATAATCCCACTGTCTATAATGGGTATCCTAAAATAATAGTCTCAGTTTCATTTTTAGAAATAGTCTTTTTGTTAACTTTCCTATAATATCCTTATAATATAATTTGTGCCAACAATTAATATACATAGAATTAGTAAATATTTAGTCAAATATAAATATAAAGTAATATAAAGTAATTGAAACATATGTTGAGACATTAATTTTTATTGAAAAACTCTATAAACATTTATCAAAAAGAGCATGGAATAATGTTCACCTCTAGTGCGTGAATGAATCTGGGGCAAAGCAGATCATGGAATGGGTGTATGGAGGAGAACAAGGTCCCCATGTAAATGGATGGAAAATGATTAGTGGAGCGAATTGTTCCACATCATGATACTAAAATATTATGAAAAAGTACAAAGTTGGCCCATGTATAATTATGAAGTACATGCATATAGTTGGTACACAATTTAATGCATATTAAAAGACGGGAAGGATAAATGAGTAATTGAATCTTACCTGGAACGGAAATGAGATGGCTTCCATAAAGGTGGAAAAAACCCTAGAACTGCATAATCTAATGAAAGCCATTGTCGACGCTAATAAGGAACCCATAGTCGATAAACTAGCAAGAATGACGAGTTTGCACCATTAGGTAAGCTCGCAATCACACATTCTAGCACTATAATCAAATCTGTGATTCATTTTATTATTTGATATGCAATGAATTAATGTATCTTGTCAAACAACCTTGTTGATGAATGGAATAATGAGCATGTTGATTGCAAAGAAATTGAAATGATCAAAGATATATCATACATATTTAGGTGAGTGTGCTTATTGAAGCTAATTGATTGAATGCTGGAGAAGGAAGTAAAACAATTTTTGTTGTCCAGGTCTGTCAATGGAGATTGTGAAATAACAAAGTTGGAGATTAAGCATCTAAAATAAAGATGTAGAAATTTATTTTTAGAAGAAGAAGAAGATAGGATATCAAATTGCAGAATAAAATTTAAATTATTTAACAAATTGAAGGGAAAACATTGAGGATATAAATTTCATTATAGAGAGAATTAACATAACATAATTTATTTGAGAATCTCTAGGATGATAATGCTTATATTCTTTTTTTTTTTCCTATTATTAAACGTTGAATCATGACTTAGTTGAAGTGTAGAGCTACTGGCATAAATTTGTAGTAAACATGTCTTGAAAAAAATGTTTTCGCTTACTTATATGTTGAATTTTACAAATTGTGTATGTGTTTGCTTATTGTAGCTATATGTTAGAAACAAATTTGGAGCATCAGAGGTGGAGAATGTTCTTTAGAGCTTATATTGGTTACCTATATTTGGACCATTTGGAGTAATATAGATCAACAACACTATGCTTGATATTTTTCTTCTATCGACCAGAGGTGGAGAATGTTCTTTCATATGGAACAGCCAAGAATTGCCATTAAATACCTCAGAGAATCGGTTAGGCAACAATATCTGCCAAGATGCACATCAAACGTCAAGTAGTCCTGTTCCATTATTGATTGAATGCTCCGGCAAAGTAGTAGAATGTTGAGATATCTTTTTCTACAGACAATATAGTAGTTTACTGGGAAATGATCTGATGATTGAACTGAATTTCGCTTGTCATATTTAAATGTATTTTCCTTTCTTAGACTTGTATTTCTTTGTGATAGTTTTATCTATACTATTATTTGTTAATTTAATTATGTCTTCTAAGAAAAAGAAGTAACATTATTATGAGAAGATATATTAGTAATGTTGGATTAGTTATCTTATATTGGTGATCTTATATAGACATAATGTTAGGTTAATGTTTTTAAATTATTTACTCTTAATCACATTAGTGATCTTAGCTTAGTAGTCTTACATTAGTTATCTTAGATTATTCTTTTTAAATTGCTTGGTTTTAATTAAATTAGTGATCTTAGATTAGTTATCTTATATTGGTAATCTTAAATTAGTTGTCTTAGGATTGTTTTTAAATTATTTACACTCATCCACATTAGTGATCTTAGCTTAATAGTCTTAGATTAGTTAACTTTACTTAGTTTTATGAGATTATTGTTCTTAAATTACTTGATCTTAATTAAATTAGTTATCTTAGATTAGTAAATCTTATAATATTCATCTTAGATTACAGTAGTGATCTTAGATTAGTGATCTTATATTGGTTAGCTTCCATTAGATTTTATAGATTAGTGATCTAAGATTATTCATTTTAAATTACAACATCTTAATTACATTAGTGCTTCTTCCAAAAAAAAAAAAAAAAAATTTATAGATTAGTGATCTAAGATTATTTCATTTAAATTTACATAGACATCTTAATTACCATTAGTGCTTCTTCCAAAGAAACAAAAAAAAAAATATTCAGTGATGTTTAGATTGAGAAGAATTAAAAAAAAAAAAAAAAAAATATCAGTGATGTTAGATTGAGAAGAATTAGGCTAGTCATTTGAGGTTAATGTTTTTAAATTATTTACTCTCAATTAACATTAGTGATCTTATATTCATAAATCTCAGGTTATTCATCTTAGATTATTTATTCTTTTTTGCTTATCTTAGATTCTTTAACTTAGATTACTGATCTTAATTGCTTATCTTAGACTATTGATATTAAATTTCTTATGTTTGTCATCTTAGATTAAATTAAGTTTATTACTTCATCTTAATTACATTGGTGACCTTAACTTAGTAGTCTTGCACTAGTTATCTTAGATTATTCCTTTTAAATTACTCGATCTTAACTAAATTACCAATCTTAGATTCATAAATCCTATGTTCATAATCTTAGACTATTAATTTTAGATTGCTTATCTCATATTATTGATCTTAAATTGCTTATCTCATATTACTGATGTTAGATTGCTTAACTTAGATTAGTTACATTAGATTAGTAGTCCAATGTTGGTAAGCTTTTATTAGTATTTATAAATTAGTGATCTTAGATATGTAATCTTAGGTTAGTGATCTTAGATTATTGTTTCTAAATTACTTGACCGTAATTACATAAGTGATCTTAGAATAAAAATCTTAAGTTAGTGATTTTAGGTTATTATTTAGAGTTGGTTACTTGATCTTAAATTAACATTAATGATATTAGAATAGTAAATCCTATATTAGTGTTTAAACACTAGTCATCTGAGTTTATATTAGTGATTATTACACTTGTATTTCCTTCTGATAGTTGTGGCTACATTTTGTTTTTTGTTAATTTAATATCATGTCCTATGAATGATGAGCATAAGCAATATATAGAAGTATATATGTAATTAATTACTCCTCTTGACATTGTCGAAAAGAGTGGAAATTTACTAAATCAATTCCTCTTTTTTCGATTTAGGGATCACAATGTCCAAGGAAGTGGCTTTTCCAGCAATGAATTCAAAACAAAGTTAGATTAGATAGTTTACTGATTTATTTTCCCCTTCTTTCTTTATACCAAATTACACATACTACCCTCACATTTACTTATACATACGGTTTGCTTTAAAAATGTAAAGTGGCCCAAAGATATATTAAAATACTATCATGCCGTGGCAAGAGTTGTTCCACCTATCACTGCCCTAAATGGATATTCTTTAGCTCAGAAAATTATGAATTTGGGTTACTTTTTGCTCATGATGAATAAAGACTGTCAAACACGTGCAAAGATGCCACAAATGTCAAGTGTTCGCCAAATTACAAAAGTAGTCACTTATTCCTCATATCTCACTACTACATCTTGACCCTCTGCTACATGGGGGTAGAAATCGTTAGAAGGATTACCCCTAAATCCTCAAATGGGCATGAATATATCTTAGTAATGGTGGACTATTTCACTAAATGAGTGGAATCAACCTCTTGTTGTGTCTGAAATGCAAAGGTGGCATATTCATTTAGAAAATCCTTCGTTGATATGGAGTCCCCTTTGAAAGCATTTTAGATAATAGTTCCCATTTTCAAAAGGAGGTTATCACACATTTGGCTAAGCATAAGATACAACATCATCAGTCCTCACCATACAAGCACAGATGAATGGGCCAGTAGAAGCAGTTAATAAGACCATTAAGACTATCCTTCAAAAGATGATTAAAAATCATAGGAGTTGGCATGAACAATTACCCTTTGCCTATGGGGTTATCAAACTTCCATCAAACATAACATGAGCAACTCCTTATTCATTATTGTATAGAATGGAAGTTGTTCTACCCATTGATTTGGACATTCAATCCGCCCGAGTTATATAGAAAAGTCAGCTCAATGAAGCAAAGTTGATAAAGAACTACCATGAATAACTGAATAGTTTGGATGAGAAAAGGATGAACACCCTATGCCGAATTCAAAACTACTAGTAGAGGATAGCTCAGGATTTCAGCAAAAGGGTGAAGTCCAGGAACCTCCAAGAAAAGGATTTTGTGTTGAAAGAGATTTGAGCTCTTGTGGATGACATACGGGGCATCCAAGCCAAATTAGGCAGGTCCTTATGCGTTGAACAAAATCCTATTAGGAGGAGGCACAATTCTAATGGATTTGGATAGAGTAGAATTCTTAAATTCGTGCAATTTAAACTAGCTCAAAAGATACTTTGTATAAATAGATCATGCATTATATTTTTAATAAAATTGTCTCTGTAATCAGAACTATGTGGACCTAATTCTCAAAATTTCAAAAAATTTTTGAACTTTTCCAAAACTAAGATACATAAGAAAGCCCATCTTTTGGATGGTCTAAATTAATCAATACAAATATCTTTTTCCATGTTAATATTACTTTTACCTTTTTATTTTACAATGAAAGGAGAGAGAGAGAAAACAAGAGAGAAAAAATATATATTCTGTTCATTTATTCTTGAATCAAAATCATAAAAGCCAATAAATGTGTTTATCTAGTTTCGCGTAAATCAAAATAAACAAACAAACCAAAAACTAGGCTAACTTCTAAAAAACCCTAGGTGTCTAGGTAGTCCTCTTCCTCCTCTAAGGAAGATCTTTAGCAGCATCCTTCGAGTCTACTACAATCTACTCAATAGGTGGGTGGGTCTGCTCAACCATAGGTAGAATAGTACCCTCTATGTTACATGGATCCTCTATCATGAGAAAGTGTCTCCTCTGTTCTAGTAGTCTGTCTCCTCAGGTAGGTTCCCCTCCAGCTCAGCAAGAAAGGCATATCTCTTAGTCTTCTTATAAAGCCAAACATGAGTAATCAATTAAGGGGTATATCCATCCAATTCTGTAGAAGAGCCACTTGGTGTAGCTATCTTGAATGTCCTGGACCATCCCTCTAAAATTGCCTTCATATTAACTGAACAAAATCAAAGGTCCTACCATCCGGAGGTATGCTTGTGCACACCCTAAAAATTTGGGTCTTAAAATGGTATTATTATACCAGGTCAAGAATGATACTGCCCGATAAGGAAATGATATTTTATTTGCCTCGAGAAGGATATTAATCATAATTAATATTTATGGAGTTAATTAGACTTTATATGATTAGTCTTGATTAATTAGGCCTTGCCATAGACATTTCTTCTTAAACATAAAATCTCTTCAACCTGTTTAAGTTGATAGCTCATTGCCTTCTAGGTCTGATAACTTCACTAACCTCTTGAGTACATTCTTTTAATAAAAAAATGAGCCTTCCTAATTAGCCTTGAATTTCCCTCTAGGGTCATGCACGTTCGGCTTCATCTGCTTCAGGACTAAGTCTCCTACCCTTAGCATCTTAGGATTTGCTCTTTTGTTGAAATGCTTAGCCATTCTCTTCTTGTAGAGTTAATCCATAAATCTTGTGTTCAGTCTCTTTCTATCTAGGAGTGCTAGCTCTTGGTAAAGGCTTTCTGCCTATTGACATTCTAGAATTTTGTAACCCCACCAAAGCATATGGCAACTTTCCAGAACAATCACTGTGATTTTCAGCCATTTTCCTTAAGATCTTCTTGATATTCTTGTTTACAGCTTCTATTGCCCTATTCGCTTTGGACGATAGGGTGAAGATTTGTGTTGCTCAATTTCGTAGTTATGTAGTAATGTCTTTACTTTAGCTTGAAGTTGAACTCCATTATCTATCACTATATGATAGGGAATCTCATATCTGCAAATTAGAATCTTTTTGATGGATTTGGCCATCTGCTTGGCTCCAATATTTTCGAATGATTCTATTTCAGTCCCTCTTAAGAAATAGTCCTACCACCACAACAAATTCGTGTCCATTAGACGTTGGTGGTGAGATTTTACCAATTATGTATATTCCCCAAGCTGCAAACGACCATTGTGAATTGGAAGGGTGTAATTCTGTTGGTGGGATGTGACTCAAGTCTCTATGAATTTGACATTCAAAGCACCTTTTCACAAATGAAATATAATCTTGTTCTATTGTCAACCAGAAAAATGTCTGTCTAAGAATCTTCTTTGCTAGTGCTTTCCACTTATATGAATGCCGTAAACTCCCACATGAATCTTTTCTATTATCTTTGCAATTTCCTTCATTGGTACACATTTTAACAATAAGTCGTCTAGCATTCTCGTATAAAGTTGATCATCCAATATTGCAAACTGTAATGCCAAACATTGTAAAGCTCTTTTGTCATCTCTAGTATCTGATTTAGGATAAACCTCTCTACTCATCCATTGTAGGATATCGTGGAACCATGGTTATCATCTTCATCAATATCCATAATTCTTTCTCCTTAATAGAACGGGATGCTACCTGAGGACATCATAAATGGCTTCTTTGGCATTGTGAATATTTCTTCCAAGTTGAGGCTAAATTAGCCAGAGCATCTAGAACTTTATTGTTCACTATACTATTGTGTGTAAAGGTTACTCTTATAAAGTTCTAAATAACAACATGCAGATAATCGATGTAAGGCTTTAGCCTGTCTTCTTTGGCTTCCTAATTTCCATTAGCATGCTCGATCACTAGCTTCGAGTCATTAATAATCTCAACTTCTTCGGGTTTGACAACAAATTAGAGCTTCTAATCCAAATAGACAAGCTTCATATTCTGCCATGTTATTTGTAACTGCAAACCATAGCTTGTTCAGCATCAAGATAACTTTACCCTGTGGAGATTCTAACAAGACACCTACCCTGCACCTTTAGTGTGAGCTGATCCATTGAATTAGAGCTTTCATAATTTCTTTTCTATTAAGTTCAAATGTTCATCAGGAAAATCAATTTTCCATTGTTCATCATCTTCAACTGGATATGCCGTTAAAAGTCAGCGACTATTCATCCTTTGACGGTTTTCTTAATAGCATATTTAATATCGAATTCAAATGACTGGATTAGCCATCTTACTAGTTTCCCCACCAGTGCTGGTGTTAACGCTCGATCTTTACCCTTATGCTCGATGATAAAAATCCTTACATTCTCCAACTAATTTAATGCTGGTAAATTTTCGGGTTGTTCGGTTTATAATTTTTCTCTATTTGTGCTACATTTTAATTAAATTTTGGATTGGGCTAAGGATATATTTAAAATCCATGTAGATAATTAGTAAAAGCCCAACAATTAAGTGATAGCCCAAAAAGATTAAATCTAAAAATAATTAGTAATTACCCTCAAGTAATTAGTAAATTTGAGGATAAATAAAAAGGGTTGTAAGATGAAGAGGATAAGGATTCATGAGAGAAGAGGAGACTAAAGGGAGTGAAAAAGGAGAGAAAGAAAACCTAGCGTGGACAATAAAAAGAGAGAAGAAAAAAAAGAAGAGGAAGTTAATGTGAAAGTAAGAGGAGGAAAAAAAGAAAACCAAAAAAAAAAAAGAAAAAGATAGATTAACGTGAAAAATAGAGAGGCAGGAAAAGAAAAAAAGAAATAGCAGCAAAGAGAGAAAAACAATAAAAACAGTAGGGACAACAACAACAAAAGAAAAAAAAAAGGAGAAAACAGTCGTGAAAAATAAGGAAGAAAAGAATAAAGGAGACGAACTCCTTGATACGAAGAAGAGGATCGTATCTTGGACAACTTACCAACAAAAATTAGCTCTAGATTCGGAAAAGGGAAAATCTTTTAAACTGAGAGCATTAAAAACTTCCAAATTTCTATTTATGAATATTGATTAATTATTCTATTGCTTGAGTTAAAAGTAGTTACTGTTGATGATATATACCTTATAAAAGTTTAGATTCTAAGTTCTCAAACTCAACAAACTAATCTAAACTAGAGGTATTTGATTTTCTTAAGTTAATTTTGTTAGAGTTCCTTGTTTTTTTTTTTATGTATTTTCAGATTTAAATCTGTTTTATGTTGAGAAGATAGTTTAAACTTGATTTTATGTTTATATATCAGAGAGCCTTGCAGCTTCAAACAACTGGCTCACTTTATTATGGTCCTTGATGGATACCTAAAGAATAAGACAGGGGCATCAGTCAATAGTGAAAGCTAATAAAGAGAAGAAATCAATTTCCAAGGATAAAGATCATACTTACATTAGTGCAACTAGGCAGAGTCAACAGATAGTGGCTTACTGTGTGCGTATCCAGCATGCCTTGCAAGGCCAACCCTATGCCTATAGATATAAAAGTGAACGAGGCACTTGGGGAATGTTCTGGCTTATCAACCAGGATAGCAGTGACCAACACCTCAGTGTCAGAACCCTCTTGACGCACTTATCGCATTGTTGCTGCAATAATAAAGAATAGATAATAAGCAGTCAAATAATGCACTGGGCAATGCATAGAAAGTAAGGTGATACTTACCCAAGAAGGGGCAGCTCCCTCATCCCCTGCTGCTTCTTCTTCCTCCTCCGTAACTGGTTCATCGTCAATAGACGGAGGCACTCGTACCAATAATTAAGTCCGAGCAAAAATCGCGTAAGCACCGAGTACAAAGTCAGTCACATGCTCAGTGGTTGTTGTGCTCATCCACGTCGCAGCAATCTCCTGCTTTCCTTTTATCCCTCGGGTAGCCAGCATATAGTAAGGGACTCCATGTGGGACTCTCCTGTATAAACCACCTAGCTCCCACTCATACACTATCTTTTCGAGGTAAAACATTACATAGAATAGAGTGGGCAGGAGCAACCTCTACTGTTGATATGGTACAGCCATTTGAATAAAGTCTGGAAATTTAGCGAGTTGACCCCACGGGTATTTCTGTGTCTACACAGAGACAATGAATAATGATTGGCACAAATTAAGAGAAATGAATCAAGTTCTAGTGTCTCAGTGAAAAAGAGAGTTACAATGGTCCACTACAGGTTGTTCAGCATTAGTCGAAATACAGAGGGATTAGAAGTGGTGTGAGCATGCTGCTTACCAACCTCCATGCTAGACCTCAGGGTAGAGTCTTCTCGTCTGCTCCGGCACCAAAACCAATAAGCCAAGGCATAGGCAACACCCGATGCTCACAAGCCTAGGTCTATATAAAAGAAGACATGCAACAATTAATTGTAAGATATAGACAAATGGAAATAATGAAGTGAACAAAAGAGCTGAATTTGCTATTTTACCTCTATGACACGCCGGTAACCTATCTTCAAATGGCTACCTCTCACACAAAGGTCGATGTTGTAGTACAAATACGATAAAGCAGCTGCTCCTTAGCTCTACTGTCTAGTCTTGTCAACATCTTGCATCGGGGGCAATAACGCTAAATCCACGTCACTCCCATGGTTGGTGAAGAGAGTGGTCGCCAACAAGTAGAACAAAAAAGCTCAAGCCACTGTGTCCACCTCCATTGCCTCCACACGCGCGATGCTTTTCTGCAAAGCAAAGCATTGTGAGTATACAAACTTAATAAGTGCAAGGCACAACATATGCATGTTTATTGCAGGTTACGGGAGAAATACCAACAAGAGTATGAAATTATTACTTTAATGGAGTAAGGCACACAAAGTGGCGCTAGCCACTTTATTAGTGTCGTGCGCCACATTGTTAGGCCCTCATGCCACGAGCCTAGTTCTATGCCTACTTAGGCAACGCAGAAGCGAATAGGAGCATGCCTCAACCAGTGTGGCGCACACCATAGTGGCGCAGACAGATGCGGATTGCACCAAATGGGTTCCAATCTACCTAGCTTTTGATTTCTAACCTATTATTTCTATGTTTCTACTGTTCCTAGTGCATGAAAATAAAAAATAAGGGTTCCGAATTACCTCGGCCGTGCCCCAATAAAGATGCCCGGGTAAATCCAACCGCAGTCTCACAAAATCATTAGCCGTGGGAACAACCTCCTGTAATCTCATCCCGAAGCTCAACTCCCGTGTAACTAGAGCTATAATGTGGCCTTCGAGAATTTAATTATCGATATCTTCAGCAACCATGATGGTTTATGAGAAGAAAGAGGAACAAAGAGTCTTTCAAAAGCTTTTGAAAACGAAAGGTTGAAAATGAAACCTAAAAGGTTTGCTTTTACCTTTATATAAGTTATATAGGTTTATTGGGCCTAGTTATGGCCTTTGGCCAATCTACTGTGACACAGCTCTTATGCTTAGCTGGAAACCTAACATGGCTCAGCACCTCAGCAGGGGCATCACCGCTGGTCATAAGTAAAATTTTCGAGCCAACAGGTAATATTTTTCTTGTTTTATGTGCAATGGCACGATTCTCAATAATTTCACATATTTTCATGCAAAGTCATGCAATTTCACATATTTTTATCCAAAGTCATGCAATTCCATATATTTTTGTGCAAAGTCATGCATTTTCATATATTTTCATGCAATGTCACGCATTTTCATAAGAACACGCTTTTTCGGGTATAATCACGGAACTTTTGGCAATAACCTTTTGGCCAAAGGCCTTTGTTTCTTGTTAGCAAAATTGCTTCTTGCAGGTAAAAATGACACCCGTCCAAAGTGATGGACTTCAAACCAAGTCGTTCAAAGAACGCACCCGTCCAAAATGACACACTTCAAACCAAGCTGTTCAAGGAACTCACCCATCTAAAGTAACTCATTTCAAATCGAGTCGTTCAAAGAACGCACCAGTCCAAAGTCACACCTATCCAAAGCGATGTATTTCAAATCAAGTTGTTCAAAGAATGCACCCGTCCAAAGTGACACTTTCCAGGTCAAGTCGCCAAAAGGGCACATTCATCCGCCTAAGACGTCAACCACCACCATGACACAATTCTTCTATCAAGTCTTGCCAAAATTGGCACCCCTCATCAGCAAAGTCGTCAAAATGGCACACTTTTTACTTCTAAGCCGTTCAAAAAAAGCAATCGAGTCCAAAGTGATGCCCACCTTGTCTAACCAAGACACAACAAATTTAACAACTGTCAAGTAAGTATTTCTTACTTGCACGTCTACTTTACACTTTGACGACATCTTACTTAAAAAGCAAGATATCATCAAAGTGGGTGCAAACTATAGACCCTCAATTTTTGCCCCTAAAAGGACTTAATGATGATAACTTTTTTTTTGCATAAAATGGAATCAGGACATGTCATCGCTCTGATTTTCGGACTGATGGTTCATGTCTAGGAAAAATGAGTTGTTTGACCGTATTTAATTTTTCGAGTTTCTAGCAGTTTCGTAGCAAAACCGAGCTTGGGAAGCGCCTCGGATTCGCTCAAGATGCATGGATTACAAGTGGGAAACTCTTGCATTTTCTCTCCTCACTCTTGATTCTAAGTTAAATCTTATGATTCTAACATGGATCTGAAGTTTATTCATTCATTCTGAAAACACTTCCCTGAACTTCGTAATCAAAGATCCATAAACACGCTCATTTGATGAAAACTTGGACTATTCAATAAAGATTAAAGCTCACTTCCCCTAAAATCTTTGGATTTTCTTCAAAACTAGGTAACTCCAAAGAGTTCCAACCCTTTTCCTTCATCTTTTTTCTCTTTTGGTGCATTATAAACACCTGCTTTACATTGGTTATGAGGAAAACCCATGATCAACCAAAAGCCCCTGACTGTGTTAGTAGTGGCACACAGCAATAGTCCATGGCGCCACGCCATTACTCCATGGTGCCATGCCACTACGTGTGGCGCACGCCACTATGGCTTATTCAAGTGGCCTTGTAAATTTATTATGAGTTTCTTGATTAGGGAAATGTCTGCAGTCCCCTATTAGTGGCACACGAACCTTCGTTTCAGGAACTTAGTGGATAAAAATCAATAAAACAACTCTGATTCAGGGTCCTATTTGAGCCAAATACTAAGCAATCTTGCTTTATATCGCTTAAATGACTCATTACGGCCCAAATAACAAATAAAAATGAGATTTAGGTAGTGATAGTCATAGGTATTCATCGTTCATGATGAACTTCATTCTTGAACCCTAATCTCGTTCCAAGTTAAAAATTAATCCTTTTATCTTGTTGTCATTTACTTTATTGCCATTTAAGTTTCTGCCTTTTATATTTCAAAGTCATTTACTTTTATGCACCTTTACCATTACATTGTCCTTTATTTAATGAGCTAATCATTGTTCACTAACCTGGTTAACATTCATTCTTGATTCTTTTATGTTAATATTATTATTATTGATTCTGAATGTGTGTGATTCTTATTTGATTCATTATTCTATTCTTATGATTGATTCATTTCTTTTTATCAAGCTTGATTTAAGAGTCCATAATGGATTCCATAAATTGCTTATTTGTAATATTATTGGATTTAGGATATTTCAATAGGCTATAAGTTGTAACTCTTTTCTCATTTCCCCTTTCTTTGCTTGATTATATTTTATGCTTTATTTAATTATTATTGTTCATGATTGCCATGTTTCAAAATTGCATTACAACCTATTTTTTTACCTTAATTAGAGTTAATCATATTATTAAGATTGTGAATGAGTTGACAATGAAGGAGGCCGATGTTCAACTGGACGGTCCGAGTGCCTAACACCTTCCCGTGATCGTACCTGACTCCCTTACCTAGTCTTTGGTTAAAAATTGAATTAGTTGTTTCCAAAGTAATGATTGGTTCGTACTTTTTTTTCTCTAAAAGAGGGTGGCGACTCCAAAAATAAAGTTCTTACTAAAGTAAGAGCTATTTTTACAAAATCTTTTTTCAAAATAAAGTCGCATATTTGAGGACGTTAAAAACAGGTTTAATAAGAGAAACCAATTTTTACAATCTTAAAATAAACCAAGCCCAGTTTTCAATTCTCCGTTTCCTCACTAGGTGCACCACACATAATAGCATGCGCCATTTCTCTTGTGGCGTGTTGGGTTTCCCAAACCAGAGCCTAGAAATGAGCAAAAATAATGTTTGGATACTAATGAAGTGGTGTGCACCACACATATGGCGCGCCATGACTTTGTGCGTGTGCCACTTCTTACACAGACCAAAGTCTGTTTGGTTGATCATAGGTTTTCCTCACAATCAATATAGAAAAGGTGATTTTAACCACCAAGAAGAAGAAAAAGATAAGGAAAATGAAATATGACTCTCAGATGTTATCTTGTTTTGAAGAAAACCTAAAGATTTGAGTGCAAATGTTCGAGAACACCCAAAAGCTTTGTTCCTTGATGTATAATCTAAGATTCAGAGATTAAAATGAGTGTTTGTTGGAGACTGATCACGAAATTTAAAGGCTTTGTTAAAAACTAATTGCTCTCTTAGATTTAAGGTTATAAAACCTGTTTATAGATTAAACCTTAAGATTGAGTAATAAAATTGTAATAGTTTTCCCTTAGAATCAAATTTCAACCCCTAAACCTTTAAACAAATGGCCTATTTATAGGCAAATGGGGATTAGGTTAGCCCTAATTTTGGGGCATAGGTAGCACGGGCCACTGTTGGGCAAGGAAATGGGCCAGCCCGATTCTTGCGAAATCGGTGGCATGCAAAACGAGGCAGTGCACCAGCTTACTGGGCCCTATTTCGATGTGAAACCCCTGAAAATCCGAAAACATAAAAATGGTCTAATGGCTCAATTTTCTTAAATCTGGATTACCGATGCAAGAATCAAGTCCATTGAATGTCTAGAACTCGTTTTCTGTTAAAAAGGTTATCATCACGCAGAGTGTTGAGGCAAAATTTAAGCGTCTGCAATATGATCATTGTATCTTTCGGAACATTAAATAGAAAGCGATTATTTTTCATCCATGTTTAACTAAAATCACTTAACAAATTCCTCCAACTTAAAGGAAATTGTCCTACATTAGGTTAACCAAAATTACAACTGAAATTAGGATGATTTATCTAATTAGCTTAAAAAGTGCAACATGATTCCTCAATACTTGAATTGTCTTCACCATGTTGTGAGGGCATTATTGATTTTGGCCTAAAATATAGGTTTTAGAGGGCCTTTATTATTTAAAGGCATGTTTATATATTTCTTATATTAGAGGGAATCAAATGCTATACTGAGTTGTACTTCTTAATTGTAATAAGAATTAAATTATTAGTTAAACTGCAATTAGAATCCTAAATAAATAGTAGAAATCTATATATATATATGAATGCAAATGCTATACAACTTGATTGTACTTATTCTTAAATTGTAATAAGAATTTAATTATTTGTTAAAACTGCAATTTAGATCCTAAAATAAACTAGTAGAAATCTATATATATATAATATTATATATATATATATATATTAATAGTTTAAATAGGTGATATTTTATTTAAATATATATTAATTGAATACTACTCAAAATTTTTATATTAAGCTTCATCGTTAAATATATATAGTTATAAATAGGTGATATTTTATATCAATATATATTAATTAATACTACTCAATTTTATAAGCTTCATGTTAAATATTCTCTTTAACCCGTCTTCTTCTTTCTTTTTAATTTTCAGCATGTAATCTGGCTCTTCTCCACAAGTATGAAGCCAAGCCACGATAGGCTTAAAGATGCATATGACAGACCACAAGATATAGAAATTAATGAGTCAAATGTTAGAATATAGAAAGATGTGAATAAGGAGAGATTTGTAATACTGCTCTCACCACCCTAGTGCCAGTATGCGAGACGGAACCTTAAGTAAGCTAAGATGCTGATATCATACTTAGAGAAGAGGAGTTAGTGCCTTCATAGGGAAAGTGTAAAAGTTTTATTTTAATGCTACCTAGATCGTTTTGTCCAGAAATTATTTAATAGAAAAATTGTTAACGGAAGCGTACCTTGATCCATAGCTATTGATTACCTCGTTAAGGCAATTCGATTCTCACCATAACAGTACATCTATGTTTCTTCACTCTGGCCTTTTATCTGTAAGTTCTCTCCTAATGGTCAGAGAATTATTGACAGCAACGGGAGTTTTCTTTTCACGTTCTCTCAAACAACCTATCACCGCTATGTGTTTGAGGTAGTCGACACACTCTCTTAACCTACGCTGTTGATTTCCTTGATCTTTTATAAGATAGAGGAAGGGTATTAAAACCCTAACTGGTCTTCATTCCATTAAGTCCAATAACCATTATCTTGGGCCACCTTAATTTGAACTAGCCCTTTAATTACATAGGCCACATAGATTATTAAAATAATCTAACAATCTCCCACTTGGCCCATGTGCTTTTCTTGAATCTATTATATTAGCTTTAATTAGAATTGATAATTAGAGATTGAAGTGATTAGATTATGGCAGTCACCAAGTCATCATCGACATGATCCTTCCATTATCACAGACCATTTTTCAAGTCATAAATCCTTAATTGGAGAAATGATGCAACAAATGAATATATTGTTACAACACTCCAACATTATTGTTATCTCCTCAACTTAAACCATTACTTGTATACTTCTATATGTGGTTTAAAAATAACATTAAGCAAAACACATCTTAATTGATTTCCCAGTTCACATCAATATATGAGCAAAATAACATAATATATATATATATATATATATATATATAGTTTGACATATCATGACTAACAAGGATCTATTCTATAACACCCATTCCTTTCAACGATGGCCACGGAAGATTTTGGGTGGTAATTCCTTTATTTGCAGATTTGCTATCATTCAGATCAGTAACTAGATATACTCAAATTTGACGACCTTTGTGTTTTTTGCACTTCTTCTTCACAAATAGGTATTTTAACTCCATGTGCTTTGCACCCTTAGATATACCTATCATTTTTTTAGCAGAAGAAAAACAGCTACGGAATTATCCGCAATAAATTCTCAAACGGCTAGGCTATAATGTCGCATGCCTTAGCCTGAGACAAAGGACCTGAGACAAAGTTTCGCAACCACAATGTGTGAACAGTGGCCTCAAAGCATGCGACAAATTTTAGCCTCCATTGTGGAAGTAGCAATGACAGATTGCTTTCCACTTTTCCATGAAACTGCTCCTCCAACTGGGAGAAACAAGTAGCCAAATGTAGATTTTCTCAAATCTACACAACTGGCATAGTCTGAATTCGAGTATCCCACTACTTCAAGATGGGTAGACTTTCTGTAAGTGAGTAGATGATCCTTAGTGCCTTGTAAATATCTAAGTACTTTCTTTGCAGCTTTCCAATGGTCCATCTCGGGATTATTTTGATATCATCGTAACATTCCGACGGTGAAACTAATATCCGGTCTAGTACATGTTTGAACATACATTAAGCTCCTAACTACTGACACATAAGGAATAGACTCCATCTCTTTACGTTCCAAATCAATTTTAGGACATTGCATTTCGTTGAACCTATCTCCTTTTTGAATTGGAACTGTTCCTACAGAGCACTTTTCCATTCTAAATCTCTCTAAAACCTTGTCAATGTAAGCTCTTTGAGGCAATCCTAACAATCCTTGTGACCTATCACGGAATATTTCTATTCCTATCACATAGGATGCCTCACCCATATCTTTCATTTCAAAGTTCTTAGCTTTACATCATGTAACAAGAAAAACATCATTCGCAGCAAGAAGGATGTCGTCAATATATAGGACTAAAATAATGAACTTGCTCCCACTGACCTTCATATAGATACACCGATCAACAGTGTTTTTTGTAAACCTATATGAAGTGATGGTATTATTGAACTTAAGATAACATTGACGAGAAGCTTGTTTCAGTCCATATATTGACTTCTTTAATTTACACACTAAACTTTCCTTTCATGTGGTCACAAATCCTTCCGGTTGGTCCATGTATACTTCTTCCTCTAAGTCCCCATTAAGAAAAACGGTCTTTACATCCATTTGGTAAAGCTCTATATCATAATGAGCTACCAAAGCCAAAATAATTATTAAAGAGTCCTTTTTGGAAACTGGAGAAAAGGTCTCTTTATAGTCAATGCCATCCTTTTGAGTGTAACCTTTAGCAATAAGTCGGGCGATATATATTTCAATGTTGCCCTTAGAGTCCCGTTTAGTCTTGAAAACCCATTTACAACCGACTTGTTTTAAACTCCTAGGAAACTCAACCAAGTCCTAAACTTGATTATCACTCATTAATTTCATTTCTTCTTTCATGGCATTAAACCATTTTTCAGAATTATCACATTCCATGGCTTTCTGGAAAGAGACTAGATCCTTATCAATGCTCAATTCACATTCATGCTCAAATGAGTACACTACATAATCACTAAAAATAGATGGCCTTCTTTGCCTTTCTGACCTCCGTAATACCATTTCTTGTGGAACCACTTGCTCATTTGTGACTTGTTCATTATTTATTGGTTCATCATTTATATGGTCATTTTGTGGGTTTGGAATGTTATTTTGTTGTTCAACCATGTTGTTAAACCGTGATACAACCAAAGGAACAACAATCGAAGAAGAGACATTAGGAAAATCCACCTGAGTTGGAAGAGACATTAGGAAAATCCACCTGAGTTGGACTTTCAATCTGAATCTCTTGCACATCCACTTTACGTGGTTCACCACTCCACTAATTTGTCCATTTTTAATAAACCGAGCATTACCAGACTCTACAATTCTCGCACTATGGTTAGGATAATAAAATCTATACCCTTTTGACTTTTCAGGATATCCTATGAAAAATCCATTAACCTTTCTAGCATCAAGCGTTTTTTCATGTGGATTATATATCCTGACTTCTGCTGGGCAACCCCAAACATGAAGATGTCATAAACTAGGTTTCCTTCCCATCCAAAATTCATAAGGGGTCTTAGGAACTACTTTTGCTAAGAACCCTATTAAGCAATATGCAGCGGTCTTTAATGCATGCATCCATAATGATAAAGGTACAGTATTGTTACTTAACATACTTCTAACCATTTCCATTAGTGTACGATTATGCCTTTCAGCTACACCATTCTGTTGAGGTGTACCCGGCATTGTGTATTGCGCACATATGCCTCGACTTTTAAGGAACTTTGCAAATGGACCTGGACATTGTCCATTTTCATTAAACTTACCATAAAATTCACCACCTCTATCAGATCTTAGAACTTTAACTCTTCTATTTAACTGCCTCTCTACCTCATTAATGAATATCTCAAGGATATCCACTGATTGAGACTTTTCATGCAGCAAATATACATAATGAGACTTTTCATTGCAGCAAATATACCATACCATAACTTGGAGGAAATCATCAATAAAAGTGCTAAATACTTTTTCACCGGCCACCAAAGAGGGAACGTCCGACAGACCGACATATACTCAGTGTGTAAATAAGACCTAGTAATTCACGTGCTCGTCTTGGCTGGTTTAATGTGTGTTTAGTTTGCTTACCTTTGATGCAATCTATACACACATCCTAGTCAGTAAAATCCAATTGAGGTAAGATTTCACCTTTTACTAACCTCAAAATTCTTTTTTTGGATATATGACCTAACCTTTGATGCCACAAGAAAGCAGAACATTCATTATGTGCAATACGTTTATTGCCTACATTGTGCTCAACATTAAACAAGGATTCAACAAATTTAACATCAAGATTAAAACAATACAAATTATCAATTAAAGTACCAGAACCATAATAGTACTTATGTTTGTACAATGAAAAAACACCATTACCAATCTTGAAATTAAAACCAATATTGTCCAACCTACCATTACCAATCTTGAAATTAAAACCAATATTGTCCAACCTCTCTACAGAAACTAAATTTCTAGCACATTCAGGAACATAGAGACACTTTTCAAGATCCAAATAACAACCAAAGTCCAGGATCAATCTATAAGTCTCAACTCCTTTTATTTGTGCCTTCATTCTGTTTCCCATGTTTAAGAACTTTTCAGTTTCGTTTATGGGTTGGATCAAAAGGAATCCCTTTCTTTTCGGACAATCCTTCTTGAAGTGATCATTCTTCTTACAGAAGTAGCACTTCAACTCCTTACGGATTTGACCCTCATTCACCTTCATTGGGGCTTTGTCCCTTTTCTTACATTTCTTCCCTGATTTGTTGCTGCTGCTACTAGCTCCATTATGAAAAGTGAGATTGACAAAGTGTTCCTTCATTTTCTTTAGTCTCCCTTCCTCTGTATCAGCAGGGCCTTGATTTTTTGAATGTTCCATTTTTCCTAAAGGGTGTTGTAATTCACCTGGAACTGACCAAACTCAAGAGGGAGTGAGTTAAAAATGAATTGAACTAAAAAGGACTCACTCACATCCATACCCATCGATTTCAATTTGGCTGCCAAATTTTGCATCCTAGTCACATGATCATGAATGGATCGTGACCAATCAAACTTCTTGGTCGTTAGCTCACTCATTAAGGACCCTAGTATGGATTTGTCACCTGTATCCGATTGGGAGTATTCCTTAATCTTCAACATGTACTCTCTAGCATCGTCCGTTTTGGGCATTGATGGCTTAACATTTTCAGTCATTGTCATCCTCATTAAGTTCAATTAAAGTTTCAAGCTCAAGCCTATTAGAACCGCTCCCAGCCTCATCAATGAGCACTTGTTCATCGTTCTGTACTGGTCCCTCTTAATGATGGTTGGCTTTTCAGAGACTAATGTCAGATCTAAGTCCAGAACTCCTAACTGATAATGGATTTGTTCAGACCAATCAGCATAGTTCAATCCATTGAACTTAAACAACCTAGTGCCCATAGCGAACATGTTAGAAGAAACTGCAGCATAATACATATACTCGTACGTTAACACTTTAAGAAAAAAACTTAAATGGCTTCAAACAAATAACAAACTTAATTATGCATTTAAATTCACCTTTGGGTAATACTTAAATACATAGCTTTAATCAATAATGATGCCAAAAATAAAATACTCTAATAGACCTTAATTAATGCACAGGAACTCGCAAATTGATATGCCATTTAAAGAGCAGAGGCACGCCCGTGCTTCTCTCTAGAACTCAGGGCACGCTCGTGCTACATTACAGCACAGCCCGTGCTACTCTTTGGAGTTTAGGACACGCCCATGCTAATTACAACACAAACGGTGCTGTTCTCTGAGGTCTGTAGCACGCCCGTGCTCATTACAGCACGCCCCGTGCTACTCTCTTGAGTCCATAGCAAGCCCATGCTCATTACAGCATGCCCGTGCTCCTTTCTAGAGTCCAGTTGTAGCAATAATATAGCAAGAAAATATATATGTTACCTTTGGGTATACATACATAGTTATCAAATACATGATAGGTCTCTTTGACGCCATTGATTATGAGTAATGGTTTACCTTTGGGTAACCTCATAACATTATAATCAATGATCTCAATTGTTCGATTTTATCTTTTATGTCATTTAACGGCATCACATGATATGAACAATTGAAAAGATAGAAAATTGAAAACTGCATAATCAAATATCTAAATGAATCCAATAAGGTCACTTGGTGACTAAATCAAGTTTTCTTCCATTGGATTATCTGAGTAATGGTCCTAGCCTTTGGTAACTCATAAACATTATAATCAATGAATCTATTATAATCAATGATCTCAATTGTTCGATTTTATCTTTTATGTCATTTAACGACATCACATGATATGAACAATTGAAAAAACTGCATAATCAAATATCTAAATAAATCCAAATAAGGTCACTTTGGTGACTAACAAGTTTTCCATTCACTAAACTTTGAATTATGCAAAACCTTATAATATTGAATTAAGATCTCAAAACTTTAATGAAATTATACAATAAGATGTCTTGATCTTTCTTTTATAAATTACAGCAGAATAATTTAGAAAGCACAAAGAAAACAAACAGTTTTCCAAATTCTATAACTTTGGCTTCGTTTATACCATATTAAAACAATTTCATAATACGAAATTAATTTCCATTAATCAAGTCAAATACAAAATCTATCAAATAAATCTAGAACAAACTAGGCTCTCATACCATATGTAAAAAACTTTAATGCTACCTAGATCGTTTTGTCCAGAAATTATTTAATAGAAAAACTGTTAACGGAAGCGTACCTTGATCCATAGCTATTGATTACCTTGTTGATTACCTTGTTGCGGCAATTCGATTCTCACAGTAACAGTAGATCTATGTTTTTTCACTCTGGCCTTTTGTCTGTAAGTTCTCTCTTAATGGTTAGAGAATTATCGACAGCAACGGGAATTTTCTTTTCACGTTCTCTCAAACAACCTATCACCACTATGTGTTTGAGGTAGCCGTCACACTCTCTTAATCTACGCTGTTGATTTCCTTGATCTTTTATAAGGCAGATGAAGGGTATTAAAACTCTAACTAGTTCTCATCCCATTAAGCCCAATAACCATCATCTTGGGCCACCTTAATTAGAACTAGATCTTTAATTACATGGGCCACATAGATTATTTCTTGGGCCACCTTAATTAGAACTAGATCTTTAATTACATGGGCCACATAGATTATTAAAATAATCTAACAGAAAGAGCTATATCTATGGTATTAGGTTCAGCCATGGATTCGTTAAGTTCCTATTTCTAAGCATTTATAACTTTATTGTTGAATTTTATGTTTAATTAGATCCCTGAAAATAGCTTGGTTGGCCTAGATTATGGATAGAGTCTAAGCGTTGCATGGATACTAATGGCTAGTGCAGTAATGAGACAATATTCATGACCAATATACCCTAAACATAAATTGATGATACCCAATCCATACACATGCAAACCCTAATTTGTACGCATGTTAAAAATTCTATAGCAAGCACCTTAAATTTAGTTTTTTGTAATTAAACCTAATACTTTTTAAGATTAATAATACAAAATAAAAAAGATAACAATATATACTTATTTGTTTCATCTAATAATAATAATAATAATAATAATAATAATAATAATTTATCTTTCGACTTATGAATAGATTCATTTCCAATGCTGAAAAACGAAATAATGATTTAATTCTAACAAAGAACAATAAATAGAATTAGTTAAGCAACTTGCTGGGATACCATTTTAGAGAAAGTTTTCAAGCAAATTGATATAGGGTCCAACAATCTAATAGCTCTTGCAAGTGAATGCCCGAATGGTGGAACCCAAATGTGGGTACACATGCAATAATTGCGTGGTTGAAATTTATGGAAAAGGGACAAGTTTGTGCAGGAGAGTTCTACATATATCTTCACTATTTTCCTCTCTCAAAAATTATCACATTCATTTATACAATCAGCCCGAAAGTAGAAAATGCAAATATATATTGACAAAAAGAGCACAGATCTTGATATATACTCTTCAAACTCTAATTACCTTTTAGAAAAATAATCCATTTCCTACTCCCCATTAAAAAATGTTATAATAATAATTTATTTTATATTTCCAAATCAAAAATCTAATTCTTACGAAATAAATTTCAATTTTCTATAATAAAATCAAAATAAAACCAATTACATAAAATATCAAATCGAATAGAACAGCTCAATTTGATTTGGTATTCTTTGACACAAGAAAATGTGCATTAGCTAATTGATATGGAAACTAGAGTAACTTAAGTACAGTGTAAGTATTATATTCAATTAGACACTTCATTTGCATGTTATATTATTTTATTGCAAAGGAGTAGTCGACCTATCATGATTGGATAATTGAATTATGGGTGAGGATAACGTTAGTGATGCGAGTGACAAAAGATGGAGATAATGTGACGAGATTAAGAGAGAGAGAGAGAGAGAGAGAGGGAGGGAGAAATTATAACTTCTAGAAAGGCAATTCTCTATTGAGATAGGATTTGTAAAAGGAAAATAATGGAAGTAGCCAGCAACACATCATACATATGAGAGAGAAGATGATGGGAAAGTAGAGAAAGCCTTTTATTTCCCTATTAAGATAAAACCCATTAAAAGAAGAAAGTAAAATAAGTAATTATATGTATATAGGAACTTTTGATTCCAACATGTCACCCACATAATTAAACACTATCTTAAACCCTCCAAATTTCTTATTAAATAGAAATCCAACTAGAGAAAGCAAGCAAATGATAAGCTAAAGCAAAGAAACATGGTGAAAAAGCATCAATCCACAAATTCCATGAGTTAAAATAAAAATATAACCTATAATTAATAGTCCATAAATAAATGTTTTCTAAATTAAAAATAGAGAAATAATTGTGCAAGAACAAAAAGAGAACAACACAAAGGCTTGCCTTACCAAATCCTCCTACACACACACCCCAATAAATATAAGATAGGTGGGAATTGAATTATTTGAGTGAAGAATGTGTTACTTTTAGGGAGCAAATATGGATGGGACCCTAATTTCTTCCACCAAACTTAAATATATGTAAGAAATAAAAATAAAGTATCCAAAGAAAAATTTTTCTTCTCCATTATACCTCCTCCTCATGCTTGCACTTCTTTGTTTCCACTTAAAATTAGTCCATTTTTGATAGTAAAGAAAAAAGAAAAAAGAAAAACAAAAGAAAGAAAAAGAAACCAAAGGATAGAGACATCAGAAAAGGTTAAAAAATAAAAAATAAAAAATAAAAAGTGCCTAAAGAAAGAAAATAAAGAAAAAAACTTTTATAATTAAAAAATTGAAATGCTCGCAATTAAGAACATTAGAAAAGGGGCGCAGAGTAGATACTATTGATATTTCTGATCTTCTCTTTCTTCAAATATTATAATTATAATCATAATTGAATTTTTTTCTCTCTTCCTATAGAAATATCAGTCTCCCTCTCTCTCTCTCTCTCTTCAAGTATGATTTACTTCTTCTATGTCTTCAAGTATATACATATACTGATTTCTAGCATTTAGTGTCACCGACGAGCAGGTTGTTTATTAGGGCATGAACATCTTCAAGGGGCTGTATTTGGAATTCCCCATCAGAGCTCCATCATTTCTGATCGGTGAGTTTTACCTTTAAAGATTTCCAGCTAACTCTCAAGTATATATTTCATCTCGGCTTGGCTTTGAATGTGTTCTATTATTGTTTTCTATATGGGTTTTCTTTATTTTGTTAATTACTTGCTTTCTGCTTTTTTTGTGATCAATTTATCTCATTATGGTACTGTTTGGTCATTTTTTTTTATTTTCCAAAATACCCATTTCACAAACATTTGCTTCTATTCCATTTCTGTAGCAAGTTTTTGCCTTCTCCATGTAGTGGATATGGGGGGTTTAATTTCTTTATCGTAGCTTCTTCCTTTTTATTTTGGGTTGAACATTGAGTTTTTTGTGCTGCTAATAATTAACTGTCTCAATCTCTTTCTCTTTTTAGCTATCAAGCTACACTATTCTTCCTTGTTTTCTTCTGTTCTATATGTTTATTATTTTGGCACAGTAAAGGATGGCGTATATCATATGTCTCTGCTTGCATTTGGTTATCTTGAGTTTCCGTTTTGGCTTCTTGGTTGCACTCTTCAGATACCCTTAAAGATTATTGTTTTCCTTTTAAATTTGAAAGGGATGGAGGTTATGGTATTGTCCAAATACTACGTTTTGATTGCCTGTTGTCTTTTGTAGAGTAAACTAAATTTTTTTTTTTTTTTACTTATAGAAACACGTAAAAATTTCTTTCCTTGGTTTCTGCAACTTAAATTCCAATTTTGATACAACTTCAATACTATTAAATATGTTTAATGGTACTAAATGTGTGCATTGGTTTTTCTTTCTATTTGAGCTATTGCTTATCATCAAGTGTTTGATACTGTCATTGATCAGCTAAATGGCGTGCTTATTTAATTTCTTTTATCTGTTCTTATAGTAGATAATCCTAGTTGCTTCTTCAATTATCATCGTCTTATCTCCAATGCCATTGGCGATGAAACATAAAAGCATAATACTTTTTTTTTCGTTACTTTTTTTAGAGTAAAAGTTTTTTAATTTTATTTTTTAATTAGTTTTTCAGAAATTGTGACTTAACTGTGTGCAGGAGAGCAGAAAGATGGACAGGAGCAGACTGGATTTAAGATTGCATCACTCGGGATCAATGCAATCTGATGAATCAGCTTTAGATTTGGAAAGAAACTGTTGCAATCATCCTCATCTGCCCTGGTCAAGTCCATCTTCACTTCAGCCCTTTGCATCAGCTGGACAGCACTCTGAAAATAATGCTGCCTACTTCTCTTGGCCTACTTTGAGTCGATTAAATGATACCGCTGAAGATAGAGCAAACTATTTTGGTAACCTTCAAAAGGGGGTGCTTCCAGAAACCCTTGGACGGTTGCCATCAGGGCAGCAAGCAGCCACCTTGCTTGAGTTGATGACTATTAGGGCATTTCATAGTAAAATCTTGCGTCGGTTTAGTCTTGGCACAGCTATTGGGTTTAGGATTCGGCGGGGTGTCTTGACCGATATTCCAGCCATTCTTGTTTTTGTTGCCCGGAAGGTTCATAGGCAGTGGCTCAACCCTGTTCACCGCCTACCTGCTGCACTTGAGGTCAGAAAATTGGTCCTTCCAGTTGTCCATTGGGTTCTGTTTTTCTTCTTTTAACTTGAGAAAGAGACTTGTGAGTTGGAATACTGCCATTTTGTATGTTGTGAATCCAATTATGTTCATATTGCTTTATTTTTGGATCCCTATAAACTTCCTCTGGTATCACTGAAAAACTTATTGTGTGGGAAAAGAACCTATAGCATATTCAAATACTGACAATTGTTTCTTTAGATGTTTAAATCGCCTTTTCACTGTATGAGGCAGGGTCCAGGAGGTGTATGGTGCGATGTGGATGTTGTTGAATTTTCATATGATGGAGCACCTGCACCAACTCCGAAGGAACAACTATACACAGAGCTTGTAGATGGGTTAAGGGGAAGCGATCCATGCATTGGTTCTGGTTCCCAGGTATTTTACTCTATAATATTACTGTTGTATGGTGGTTATGCACAAAAGAAGGTTGTTTATTATGAATGTATGTGAATGGAGATTGAACTATGGATCATATTGACTCATGAAATAAAATATGAAATGCATAGACTTCAGGTGATTGATAATTTGGTAACTTTCTCTTATGAAAGTTTTTGCCTTTTTGGAGTTGCCATTTGTTGGGTATCTATGATCTTTCTTGCTATTATACAGGTGGTTTCCACATTTGGCTGATAGAAGGTTGTTATGGATGAGTAAAGTAACAATCAATATAATAGATCTTGCGATTTTTGGCACTGCTAGTGTGCCTTATGGCCCTTCATTGGCAAATAACTTTGTAACTTTATGAATTTGCATAAGCTTATTATTATGTTATAAATTTATGCATTAGGTTCATTGGATTTTGTTTTTCTTTTTGTTGACAAAGTATGTGCGCAATTTTTAATATTAGCTTATCTGAGAATGATCCACTTGTATACCATGTGTCAGCTTGAAGCCAAGTTTTATTAATTGTTTTGGTCAGCTGAAGCTTCAAAGGCATGGAAAGTAAAAAGGAGGAAAGAGAGAGGGGGGGTTCGTATCCATGTGTCAAGTTGAAGGCGAAGTTTTATTATTGTTTTGGTCAGCTGGCAGCTTCAAAGGCATGGAAAGTAAAACAGGTAGGAAAGCAGAGAGGGGGGGGGGGGGGGGGGGGGGGGGGGGGGGACTGGGACTGAAGCATTCTTCATAAAACGTGTGATGCGTTGGCAGTGCAGATATGTTTGAAAGTTCCCTTTTTTTATTTATTTGGTTCTTGTAACTTTATGACTGAAGGACGTGGATCATCGGACTCTACTTAAAAAAGCTTTAGTCTTCTGATAATCTCCAAGATAGCAAAGGCTATTTGAGAGTAAAAGAATGTGTTTTAGGGTTAGACGATCAGTAAAACCCATGTAGAAATTTGCAAGACATAGACGAAGACGGGAGAGCAAATAGGGGCCCTTTAGGTTGCAACCACTTCAATGCTTAAGTCGATAAAAGAGTAATAAATGATTATAATTCAATGAGATAGATTGACATTGTGTACCTGAGTAGGAGCTTGATATTGAAACTCCCTTAAAGTGATCTAAAAGACCATATGAATAGGAGTCTTAGCCTGTCCAGCAAATCAGCTGAGGATTAGGAAAATTTCTAACCCTAAATAGGAATCAGTATCAAATAGTCATTGGTCCTTAAAGATATTTAGGTCATATAATACAAATCGTAGTTAAGTCCCTGATAAATACTTATATTATATCACCTGCTAATCTCTATAAGTGAAATGGTTTAATATCAAACCTTTACCTGAAATATGCTGTAGACAACATAATATGATGTATATGGACAGCAAATTAGGAAGCTCGAGCAGATGAGCAGCACAAATCATTAACGTTCACAATAAGTGCTTTGCTCTGTGGCCTGTATCTTTTTAAAGTGTTTGAACAAATTTCACACTTTAATATTGAATTATTACTATATTTACAAATAACTATTTCATCAGGTTGTTTGCCAATTTTGGGGTTGATTGAACTGAATACGTACTTCCTTTTTATATTGTTCCATGTACTGGTTTGATCTAATGCTGACATTCCTTTCTGAATTCCGAGTGATGGAAGTTTTGCCAATATGATACCTAAAGATCGATTCGTGTTGTATGAGCAAAATGTTAGAGAAAAGGACGTTGTTGCTGCTTAGTTGCTGTTTCCAAGTGTTAATTACTAAAGTCTCATTGGTCAATGTGTACCTTATTTGTTTTTGGCCTTCCTTCCCATTGATAAAGGGAATTGTTAACTGCATATCAGTATATCCAAGTAATTATGATTTCTATTTGAAAAACATTAGTCTCACCGTGTACTATGATTGGCAAAAGCAAGTAAACTGATGAAAGATCGTTGATATCTGACCTTTAATGATTTCTTCATTCTTTTTCTATTTAATCCTTAAATGAGTTTTATATAGAGTAGTCAAGATGTAGCTGAGGTTATTTGCCAATTGTTCTAGTGACATAGTCATACTAGCTACTGCAGTTGGTAGAAATCTTTCAGGGAATGTAACTCAGCTGCTATAACTGGTTCCATGACAATATCCAATTGTATAAGCCAACTGGAATAATTTTAGTTTTCTGTTGATGACGGACTTCCATATATTGCCATTGGTAAGTTCAGTTATGTTGATATTTGTTTAAACCTCCAGAAGTAGTAGTATTGTACTATTAACATTCCAAAAATTGAGCCATCAAAGTGTATAAT
This sequence comes from Jatropha curcas, assembly GCF_014843425.1. The sequence goes on along the minus strand of NW_023590916.1, from coordinate 138,108 downwards.
AATCAATAGAGTCTATCTAAAGCTCAAGGTTCTAAAAGATTCTAAGTAGCCATTTTATTGGTCAATATGGATAATTTTTCGTCATCCAATATTTTGGTTTTTTAATGAACATTTGAGAAATCAAAGAAAGGTCCATAGTTTATTCTGCCAGCATTGTACAAATACCATGTACTCATTAGAAAAACATGTGAAAGAAGTTTAGAAATTGCCATAAGCTGTTACCTGGATTTGGTTAGCAAACTTTTACTGCATGAGATTCGGGTAATTGTTGATGCTTTCCAAACATTAACAGAAGATATACTAACTGTTAGAACAGTTTTGCTTTATATAGGGGCAACCCAGATATTTTTATACAAATTATCTTCCTAAGACAATAACCAGTTCTTTATTTACTTCTGAAAGTAATCATGAGAGTTATTTTTATAAATATTTTCCTTTATTATCTATACATGTCAATGGTTTCCTTTTTCATCAATATCTGATTTTTATTTTTCCAGGGAACAAACGGAAGCTTTTACATGTTTGTTGCTATATAGTAATCTTGGGGGACCTTATCTTGTAAACTGTTAATTAATGTGTATGTTGTGAATAAAATGAGAAGTTCATTGGTTATAACAAAAAAATACCATAGTTTTTGAAAGGAAATAGGGTTGTTATGATACATTAAATGAGTTGACCAATGGAAAATTTTTGTATGCAATGTTGGTTATGGTCCCTCTTGTTTTTTGCTCAAAGAATATGCATAGATTAGGAGAGAATTCAAAGAATTCAGGAATAGGTTGCATTTTTTATGCATAGGATTAAAAGCTTCACGTCTACATAATTTTGATTTTGATTCAAGGTTAAGTTTATATGTATTATACCGACCGAGTATCTCACGGTTCAAGCTTGGTTTAGCATATCAAACCCATGCTTGAATTTAACCTGGCAACTGAAAACCATGCTCAATCACTCACCTGTAATTCAAGCCTAACTGATCTATTACAAACTTTGCACTATATTTTTATTATTTTCTAACATTATAATGCTTAAAGCAAACCCGTAGAAGGGCCTGCAGTTCAGTGGTTCAAAGGCCTAAAACATTCATGCTTCTAGAAGAAAGGACTATTCGCCTTTTATGTGGAAGGTAGCACCCTCCTCCATTGATGATTGTCTGATGTGGGACTTTCAATTAGGATAGCGCCCTTTTAGAGGCATACAAGGCTGCTATTCAACTTGATGACATCATGTACTGATCGTTCTGAGCTAATATCTGTTGATCTCACTATTCATTTTGTACATTTCAAACTTAGTACAATGTAGTATTTATTGCAAATGAAAATCTGGTTATATGCTTCCTTTTATGGGAATTGTAACGGGAAAATTTTGATAACTGAAAGCAACTTATTGTGAACTTGAACAAGAAACAATATGAATGTAAACAAACTATTATTGAGCTTCTTCATGAGCATAATCACATTGAGCTTACTTATATTCTTGTTTGGTTTGTTTATTAAATGTGCCTGACATTTATGTCCAAAATTGTAAATGAACCACATAAAGGAATTCAAAAAGGATTTTTATTGTGGTCATAACAAGTATTTTGGCAAGTGTATTAATTATTCTCAGCTCTAGAAATTGGCTTCATGTTGTTAGAACTACAAATATTGCAAGTTACGTGCATATGTAAATTTTTGCTTGGCGCTCTACAAGCTATAGGATAATTTATGTTCAATAAGATAATTGTCCATTACTTCTTTTACCTCCTAATAGTTAGTAATTGGACTTTGCACTCACACACATTCATGCACATGCTTGTGGCATGAGTGCTGCTTTCGTGCTGACCATTGTATCCATTTTTGGTTTGTGCACATGTTTTCTACAAGAGCTTGAGCATGTATAGATGGTTAAGAAGTAGACCTGTGACATCATGTTATGGTCCCGGCTAACGGATCTAGTTATGGGTCGATGGGTAGTAGGAGGGGTTGGTGTTTGGGTGTTTGGGTTAGGGTGTTTCCTTGAGCGACCTATGGTGGAAGACAAGAAAAGTCAGATTCGTTAAAGGGAGCCTGAAACCTCAGTCAAGAAGACTTAAATTGGGTTTTAACAGTCCTTTATTCCATCAGATTTGCTGAATATATACAAGTGCAGAAATAACTACTCCCTACATTCAAGGAGCACTACTTCTATATGGAGGAATAACCTCCCAGTAACAACAAGAAAATAGGGAAATGGAGGAATACCCTCCTACAATGCAGGAATGTTGAAACAGAATCAAAACAGAAAGAGAACAACTACTGCTGACTAATTCAGCAACTCAATTACTGGTGCAACAGAAAATTTAGGGAACTGGAGGAATACCTCCAATAGGGAAATGGAGGAATACCCTCCTACAATGCAGGAATGTTGAAACAGAATCAAAACAGAAAGAGAACAACTACTGCTGACTAATTCAGCAACTCAATTACTGGTGACTAATTCAGCAACTCAATTACTGGTGACTTGGACTTAGGACCATGGTATAACGGGAATATACTTGAAGGGGTTTGGTAACACATCAATTTCTGTTTTTTGGTTAAGGCAAAGTTGTGCAAGTGTGTTCTGTGCTGGTAAAAAAAATGGTTGCTTAGTAACATATCTAGGGTACCATAACAACTGGATTGATACTCTAGCATTGAATTGAATATGATAAGCTTTCAGCATGGTCAAGCTTTGATTTATTTCCTCTCTAAAACTGTTGTTGTATTTCAACCAGTGGAAAGGTCATTTCTAAATTTGGAAAATAAATTATCACTTGGTAGAAATAAAGTTGTAAATAGCACCTTGGGGGAAAATGTAATTGCCACTTTTTTGTATATTTTTTATATTTAAGTACTGTTATACTTTCTTTTACAAGGAAATGTTTTCAGTTTTAATTATATTCAAATTTTTAAGGAAATAAAGATGTAAATTGCTAGTGCATGTGAGTGTTATCTTTTACTGATTAGTTTTTCAGAAAGATATGTGCTTACATGGCTACTTGTGCCTCTGTTCATGAAGTTTAATACTTATCAATTTGCTACATGTTTGTAGGTAGCAAACCAAGAGACATATGGAACCCTTGGTGCCATTGTGAAAAGCCGAACAGGAAACCGACAGGTTGGTTTCCTTACAAATCGGCATGTTGCAGTGGATTTGGATTACCCAAACCAGAAAATGTTTCATCCCTTGCCACCCAGCCTTGGACCTGGAGTGTATTTGGGTGCTGTGGAGAGAGCAACCTCATTTATTACAGATGAGCTTTGGTATGGCATCTTTGCTGGAACAAATCCAGGTATTATAGTTCCAGTCTGTAGAATTCATTAATGTATTACCTGCATCTATTTTGGCATATTTAGTTGTCCCCCAAATAAATTATATTCAAGATCCTTTACATCAAGTGAGAGGAGCTGCAGTCTTCATGATTTTTTGTGACGGCTAAAAAGGGAATTATGAGATATGATTGAAAATTTTGAAGGAAAGGATTTGAAGGAGGGGGGAGGGGCAGGTGTTCAGAAGGATTCAGTTTAGGAGCTAAGAGTCTTCACTTCTGATGGACAATAATTTTTATCTACCTTGGAGATAGGGACTTTCAATATTTGGAACTTTGTACCTCAACCTGATCGTTTCATAATGTGTTAGACAGTGATAGTTGGGCACAAGTAACTATGATGTTACTGGCTCATCTAGAAGTTAAACACTCTGTATATTTACCTACTTAACTCATAAATTTGGTTGGCAGCTCTGCTTAAGATACAAGGAGGGCAATGCTGATATTTCTTTTTCATCTACAAACAGTAAATCTCCTCCTGCTTCAATATACTTGGTTTTGATACTGTCTACTAGTTGGATACAATTCTTTTCTGTATGGATGGCATGCTAAGCACAATTATCTACTAATCATGCTTCTGTTAATTGACATTTTTTCCTGATATCCTCTCATGCTCATTGCAATTTTATGCTCCTTCAGAAACATTTGTGCGAGCAGATGGTGCTTTCATTCCTTTTGCAGAAGACTTTAACATGAACAATGTGACCACAACTGTGAAAGGCGTAGGTGAGATTGGTGATGTCCATAATATTGACTTGCAATCTCCAATTAACAGTCTCATTGGAAGGCAGGTAGTCAAAGTTGGAAGAAGCTCTGGCTTGACTACTGGAACGATAATGGCCTATGCTCTAGAATATAATGATGAGAAAGGAATTTGTTTCTTTACTGATTTTCTTGTTGTTGGAGAAAACCAGCAGCCATTTGATCTTGAGGGTGATAGTGGAAGCCTCATTATGTTGACGGGTCAGAATGGTGATAAGCCGCAGCCAGTTGGGATCATTTGGGGTGGGACAGCTAATCGAGGTAGGTTGAAGCTAAAAATTGGACAACCCCCGGAAAACTGGACTAGTGGAGTCGACCTTGGGCGCCTACTTGACCTCCTTGAACTTGATCTCATCACAACCAACGAAGGGCTTCAAGGTTTGTATGTCAGTTTTCTACTTTTCTTGTTCTACAGCACTTTCGTATTTGGTAGTCTTGAAAAGTTCACCGTGTTTGCTTTGTCCTGAAGATTATGTGATATTATGGTGGCACATTATGAATATTCTCGGAAATGATGTGCAAATTTTTGATAATGCTTGCCCGACCAAATGACATACCATTGTAGGGACTACTGAACATTTCCACTGTGTCCCGTTTGAACATAAATTATAATATTATGAATTTGATTATACGCCTCCTTTTCAAATGATGGTTGGCTGGCTGTCCATTTTGGCACTTGTCAGTTAATATCAGTATCAGGGAAGTAGACAGTGCTGCTGGAAAGTAAAAAAGACAAGGTAGCAGTGGAAGAAAGTACAACAACAACAACAGCAATTAAGCCTTATTCCTAAACTAGTTGGGTTCGACTATATGAATACGTTGTTTCCAGTATCCGATCTGATCAAATTAATAGCAATGCAAGCAAAGTAGCGGAAAAGAAAGCAATGAAAGACAATTGTTTGTTACATGCTGCAAAAATAACCTTAGAAACTGAAAAGGAAAAAAGACAAGCAACATTTTAATTCCTTGAAAACTGTAAATTTACGTTCTTTTTGAGACCCCAACTTTACATTCTTAAATTAGGTTGTTGTAGTCCAATTTTTTTTAATGATGCATGATGATCCTGAGAGTTTTGTTTCACAGAATACAACTGAAAAAGCAGAAACACAATTGCAACCAAAGATGTCTGTCTTTTTAGCAGAACACTGAACTTGTTTAACTTGTTCGTTTGTTTGATTAATGTTGGTCAATGCTGTATCTGTCAAAATGTCATTTTGATGTAGGACTGGCCTGCTGTGAAATGTAGAAAATTGAAGCAAAAAAAAAAAAAAGAAAAGAAAAAGAAAAAGAGCTATCCATCTTTTTTCATTAATAATTGCTTTTTTTTTTATCCTTTTAACCCTAATGTTCTGAAGATTTGTTTCCTTGTTAATTTGTAGCTGCAGTGCAAGATCAAAGAAATGCCTCTGCAGCAGGATTAGATTCGACAGTTGGGGAGTCATCTCCTCCTGACCGCATTCTATCAAAAGATCGAGTTGAAGAAAATTTTGTGCCTATAAATTTGAATATTTGTCAAGATTTAGTTGAAGGAGAGGCTCAGCAAGGACTGACTAGACCTTTCATTGACAGTGAGTTTCATATAGAAGATGGGTTGGAGGCAGTTCCCAACATGGAGCACCAGTTCATTCCAAGTTTCATTGGGATGTCTCCTGTCAGTGACAGAAACCAACAGGAACATGTCGAATTGAAAAATCTATCAGCATTAAAGAATGGTTCTGATGAGGAGATATATGTATCGTTACGTTTGGGTGAGCCTGAACCTAAAAGAAGACGAAAGTCAGATTAGTCTTTTAGCATTGAAGAATCCAAGTTAAAGAACAAGGGATTTCCAATGTGGCTCGGAGAAATTCTTTTCAAAGATGAGCATGCAAGGTTGTCTCCTTCTTCTGGCATGGACTTCAAATTCTAAGTTGTAAGTATAGTATTAAATTGCAAACAAGAAATTTAAGGTTCACACCTTAAAGGCTTAAACTAGGTCAAGTATCATTCTTTTTTCATGTTTTTTTTTCTTTTTTTTTGGGTCAAGGTTACAACTTTAGGTTACATATGGGGGTCATACAACAATCTAGTATAAAAAATGAACATGTTTAGAGGAGTACCTTAATTTAAATGTTTTCCATTTACATTGTTGTACCATAACGCACTCCTAAAGTGGGAGTATAAACAGCTAGTGGTTATAAATGTTATTTATGAAAGGAGCCTTTGGTTTATTTAGAGCCCCAGAAGAATAATTGTTTTTTTTTTTTAGGAGGTGCTCTTTTCGTACCAGGTGGCATTAAATAATTGGGAAAAAGAAAATTTAAATCCTTATATTATAGCAAATCTAATATTCTATTTTAAGAAATGAATGCGAGGCCGCGAAACTAATACGTAGGTCTCTCTGTCCAAAACCTAGCTGGAAACAATAAGTGTAATTTTAGACCAAACAATGCAATCGATTAAATTGTTTGGTTAGGCTTTTTTTTTTTTTTTAATAATGTAATAATGTAATGTAATTGAGATTATATATGTAATCTTTATTATTTAAATTGATGCAATATTTATTACATAAAAAAACACATGTATTGTTCATTACATTAATCACATATAATACTAATTATATTAAGCCACCTTGATTAAAACTTTAGTATTACCATAACTGCTCGACCACCGCTACCACCATCATTCGACCACTATTCCACTACCCTTAATATCACCACAACCACTTCACCATCGCCACCGTTCCTCTACAACCACCTCCACCACCATTCCTCCACAACCACCACCACCATCACTCCACTACTCTACCACTATCACCTCAACCACTACCATCCCTACCACTACACTGCTCTATCATTACCACCTCAATCACTACCACCACCATTGATCCACCACTCTATCGCTGTCGATGCTCCACCACCTACTGTATCACCACCACCACCACTCCACCACTCTACCACCACCATCACTGCACCACCACTGCTCCACCACCATTATCACCACCACCTTTGCTCTATCACCGCCACCTCAATTATCATGACTACTACTGCTCTATCACTACCATCTCAACCAGCACCACCCTCCACTACTCCACCACCGCTTTACCACCATCACCATTGCTCCACCACCACCACCACCATTGCTTTATCACCACCATCACAACTACTATCACATAACAAAAATTATATTTTATTGTTTAATATGCAACACTCAATAAAACTTATATTTTATTCTTTTATGAGAAGAATAGAATGAAAAACACTAAAAATATCAAAATGCCCATAATTTTAAATTTTAATTTTATTTATTCAATGAAAATATATGAAAAAAATTCATTTTTAATGATTTTTAACTTTTATTTTGTTATATTATATTTTTTTCAAGTTACCTTCTTTAATTTTTTAGTGCAAATAAATTTATAAATCTGAACGGTCTTTAATAGCTTAATATAGCGAATAGCTTTTGGCTGAAATATTTCTTTTATATTAATAATGATGTTGTGGTGGTGGTGGTGGAGTCATGTTTGAGGTAGTGGTGGTGATAGTGGAGGAGATAGAGTGGTGGTGGTGGTGGTGGTGGTAGAGTGGTAGTTGGGGTGGTGGTGGAGGGGAGCGGTGGTGGTGGTGGGGGTAGAGTGATAGTTATGGTGGTGGCGGTGGTAGTGTAATTGGTGGTAATATTGCTAATTATATTACATATTTTCAAACAAACATAAAAAAAGAATGACTATTATATTCCATAAATTTTCATAATTACTGTTACGATCCAAAACTGTGGGCCGAACCAGTACTAGAGCCCAAGTAAGCTTAAGGCTCATGAGGCCCGTAGTAAACCTAACTCACTTTAATCCATTTTTTTAAAGCTGAATTCCAAGAATAATAAGCCAGTAATATGATGATGTTAAATCATACTATCGAATCATATCTCTAGCCCAGCTTCTATTGATTTATTGAAACATATTGATAATTCTTACATGGTAAATTGTAATATATGACTTTCTATCTGCGGAGTTCAGTATAAGGATGAATACATTCTTATACACAAATACTGTATACTCAAATGTTATCAAAAATTGAAAATTTCTACTTTAACTCTACGGAAAAAGAACCAGAGCTTATTTGAACCAGCGCAGTGTCTACCTCTTGCGAAAAATTTAAGGAAGGGGATGAATTTCACAAACTCAGTGCATAATAATAAATAATACATAACCCAAACAGTCACGCAAAATGCTTTTCAACTTATATAGTGAGCATTCGTTCAATAAGCGCATGACACATTGTTAACAACTATAACTGATATCACAACAATCACGTCAAATAGAAATTGGTCAGTGGCATCATTATTTTCTCATTGCACGAGTAATCTGACAGTCATATTTCACGATAGAGAAGCCCATCCCTTTATCAAGGCATGAGGAGTCCATTTACTGAGGAGTTCATCCCCCAAATATGAGCCGAGGAGCTGATCCCCATACGACCAACTGGTCTATTCCTCACTTGACTAGTCCTTACATTGTTTTTGCATTCTCTCTCTCTTTTCCATTACCAATAGAAGACCGCCCTCTGGTTTTGCCATAACATCCATTTCATTTCAATTTCACATTTAAACAAACCACAGTATAGCGATATCGCAAGTAATCTGATCAATTTATATAATATAGTAAATTGCATAGGAGATCAATAAACACATACGAGTGTAATTATAGAATGTATAACTATATAACTCTTATATGCTTATAATTTTATAATTTATAAGATAGGTCATAGCGTAAATAATGTTATCTTTATAATATAGTATTAAAAGAGTGAAGGCTAAGTATCATTTGTATATATATATTTATAAGATGTGAAATGGTCGATGCATGTATGTAAATGATGGTATGCATCATTTATTATTACTTTATAATTTATAAGATAGGGTCATAGCGTAAATAATGTTATCGTTCTATAATATAGTATTAAATAAGAGTGAAGGCTAAGTATTCATTTGTATTATATATTATTTATAAGATGTGAAATGGTCGGATGCATGTATGTAATGATGGTGAAGGCTAAGTATCATTTGTATATATATATTTATAAGATGTGAAATGGTCGATGCATGTATGTAAATGATGGTATGCATCATTTATTATTACTCATAATGATAATAGATAGAGCAAGTTTTAGCTTGCATTTTGATTAACAAGAGCGGTAGATGAACTCTGATAATCTAGATAAAATACAAATATAAAAGAAAGGCTGCATGAAACAGATGACTTTCCTTAAATAATATTTAAGCTAACATATATCTACTTATCTATTAGATTGCTTTAATTAATCTAAACCTTATCGATATTTTTAATAATATTTCCCTAAACTTTCTATTTATTCAAATAGTAACTATTTAATATACTTATCAATTATTATTCACACGGCCATCCATCATTCAATCAATAATCTAATCATTACAAGTAATAATTTTACGTTCAACTCATAGCTTTTAAATTAAAATAACCTTTAATCTAATTCCAAATAACCTTTAATCTAATTCCACTACATTCTCAAATATTTTTTTTTTACTTCATCTCCGATATAATTTACTTTCTTTTCCGGTTTATCACTCAAATGTATACCAATCTAAGACTTCACAAACTATTCCTTCATTTTTTATATTCCTTCATTTTTTATATATGATTATCAATTATCAACCGGATTAATTCGAAGACAACTCCACACTAAAGTTAAAATAACGTTAGCTCCACAGTAAATATTGCCTATTAAAATAATAGGTCTTACTTTATTCATATTTTCGTATGTATTATGTCTAAAGCAATTCCATTTAAGACTTCACTTGACTTATAGTCCATCCTTAACCTTCAATCCAAACTAAATTCTGAAGTTAAATTTCTTTTTACAGTTTAATGTACAGTTTAACCTACCATAAATATATACTATAATTCCCATCAACATTATTACCCAAGTTCTTCAATTAAATTTATTTAACAGTAATTAAAATTTGCCTAAAGCTTTCTAATCAAATCAACACTCACAAACAATTTATTCAAATTTATTAAAACCCTTTAATTATAATTAACATTTTTAAACTGTATTGGGAAAATACCCAAAACATAGTACTGTCAGGGAGGCTTGGCCGGCGCCGACAAGAGTGGCGGCTGTGCTAGCCGGAACGAAGAGAGAAGGCATAGAGTCGCCTGACCAAACCAAAGTCACCGGAAAAACGAAGAGAGAGCCGACAAGAGGACCGAGACGAAGCTGTCTCGATCGCAACTCACACAACCCAATTGTTTCCTTTGCTGCGCTAAACGAGACTGAAACAAGACATGAGGAGGATCGAGGCCAAGTCGCCGGCGAGCAAGGGCTTGAGGCCCGCTAGAGAGAGAGAGCGAGGATGCAGAGGCCGCGATTTGAGTGGCGGCCGGTGGTTGAGATCGCGAGGAACAGCGATCGAAAGCTGCTGCTTGCTGTGTTTACCGGAAACGTAGACAGAGAGGTAGAGCGGTGGTGGCGGCGCGATGATCGTTAGACCTGTCTCGGGTGGCCGGTAAACAGTAGAGAGAGAGAGAGAGAGAGAGAGAGTTGATCGCCGCTGGGATGAAGAAGAAGAATAAGAGAAAGAAAAGAAAAGAGGAAAAAGATGTTTCTAGGGTTCTCTGGGTCATTCCGGTTTGATACGAACCGATTCGATTCAAATCAACGGTTTAGTTTGATTTTCTCTTGATTTAAAGGTTTTTCGTCGAGTTTAAGGATTTCAAACTGATTTATAGGTCCGATTTAATAATAATAAAAAAATTTTCTTTGCTAAATATCATTGGTTAAAATTTACAATTAAATTTTTAAATGGAAAATATTTAAAACTAAATTTTCGAGTCGTTTCAAATACATTATCAAAAATAGTAATGAAATCTTAATTACATTCCATTACATTATATTTTTCATTGCATTACATCTTTAATTATATCACATTACATTACATCAAACCAAACATAGCCTTATAGTTTATGTGTTAGTTACGATATAATTTAGGGATTCAAAATTTTTAAACAGATTATTTTTGTTCATTACACAAAAATTGACCATAAAAGATTACTTAATTGGACAAGATGGATGTATACGTTAGTTTCACTATAATTTAGACTTTCACCGAATTTTTTTCGTCCCTAAATAATTTAGGCTTTACAGTTTGGATTTAGCGAGGAACATTATTAATTATGTTTTTGCATTATGTGTTTAGCACATTCATTGTGGTGTGAATTAGAAGTTAATCTCTAATTATGCTCAAACATAATAGACAATTCTTTTATTTTTAAAATTTAATTATATTGTCTCTCTATTTTAGTTTTATTCTACTAGATCATCTCCATGAAATTTATCATTAATTAAAATGATTAATTAGTATAATAGGAATGGAATCAAGGAACGATAATAAAATTATGAAATTATGTAACTAAATTCTAAAAATAAGAGTCCAAAATGTGATTTTATGTTTAATTAGAAGATTAATAGTTGTTCACTATTATAAATAGATAAAAGAATTCACTGGTTTAATAAAGTTAAAATTGACTCCCTATAAAATTCAATTTTGAAAATTCAAATGATAGCTAATATATTTAAATATTATTGAGGGACCGATTAATAAATCATTTTTATGTTTGTGAAAAATTATAATAATCAACCAAATCATTTGGGGTTTGGTAACTTCATAATTAACTAACAGCTTGATTTAGAATTCGCGAGCGTGAGCGTATCAAATGCGTGTAGTATCCAACCGTAAAAATAAATGCTTATTAATAACTTTTTAATTGTAGATTCGATTCCATTGCATTTCACCAATTGTGTGATAAATATAAATTTGAGCAAAAAAAATAGAAAAGATAGTTTTTTTTTTTTTTTTTTTTATTGTGTGATCAAATATAAATTTGAAGCAAAAAAAATAGAAAAAGATAAGTTTTTTTTTTTTTTTTTTTGATAGTATAAAAAAAAAAAAGAAGAGCTTTGAATTTGCTTTTGAATGTAAAAAGAAAGTTTAATTACTTGTAGTAAATTCCAGCCGTAATTAAATAGAAAATATAGACAGAAAACGGTAAAAAGAAAGAACAAACGGAACTTTTAAAACAGTATTGATTTGCTTTGATTTGATTGACCGTCGGCAAAGTTAATTTGTTTTGGTTAAAATTCCCGGGTTAGAGAATTTGGTTGGACTTCCACTTGCTTCTTCCGCTCTTTTCTGTAGATTCCTTGGGTAAGTTGACAGTTAATATGTTCTCCATTTGTGCACTTGTTCTTTTGCTTTCCTGTTCTGTATGTGATTAAAATTATACCCACTACCTTGATTTTTCTCAACTGCCAACTTTCCTTTATCTTTTCACTTATTTTCTTTAATTTAATTAATTTTAAATTAATAACAAAATTCATTTAACTAATTACATACATAAAAATAAAATTTAAAATGGACTATAATTTAATTAACATCCAAAATCAAATTTAGCCATTGCTCAAGTATAAAAACCCAAGCTTAAAACTTACAAAATGAATTCAACAAGTTACCCTCTATATTAAAGGCCCCTGATTTAGCACATTTTAGTGTTCCTAGCAGCTGTCAGCTATTGTAATAGTTGTTAGTTTTTTATTAGCTGTTAAGTTATCAATGTTTAGTTGTTTATATGGTGGTTTTAAAGAATAAAAATATTCGGTAAAATAACTGTTTGATTAGCTGTTTAATATACAATGATAAAAAAATATATGAACAAATATTATTGGCAGTGGAGAACAAGGTAAAGACTAGTGATGGGGTATAGAGTCATTAAAAATTTTATAAAACGGCTAAACGTTAGTAAGGATATCGTTTTCATGAAAACATATCTCAAATTCTGAACATTAAGAGTAGATAATTAACATTAACTGAGTGCCATAATTAATTTAAGGATAGTTAAAACACTACTTTCCAAATATGTTGCCAAAATAAGGGCTTCAGGTTGATTTATTTGGGTTTTTAGCCAATTTTGAAAACCAAAACCCATTAGACAATTGAAAAATAAATTTAAAAAAATACAACTCAATTAGGACTTTTGCAAACTAAATTATCTAAATTCCACCTCTTTATCCCTTCTCCCATCAACATGACAATCATAAAAAAAAATACCATAGAAAACACAAAATCACAACCAATAAATTAAAAATTCTTAAAAAATATTTATATTCCTTACCATATTTAAATATATACCCATTATAATATATAATTATTTTTTTATTTTATCTAATATAATTAGATTTTAGATTATATCTACTTTTTTAATCAATCAAAAATTAAAAATTCCTTAACAATATTTTTTGCAATTACATAAACTTAAGTAAAGAAGTTTTTGACAATCTCAATGTTCCCCCTGCTAATTTCCATATATATATATAATATATATATATTATATTTATATAATAAAAAGTTATTTATTGTCAAGAAATAAATGGACGTCTAAATTTTGTTTATGCTTTTGCTCTTTGCGCAAAGAAGAGTGTCACTTTTTTGATGGATATTTTGCTAACATACAGACATAATGTAATTGCTTGTGGTAAAATATACGGAACAATTAATTGATATAGCTGATTTTTTCCCTTCAGAGTTGTCAAGTACATATTAATTTTTCAATTTATTTATCTATTATCCTTTGTAAGAAATTTTAATATTCTTTTAATCAGTATGTTTATTTTCTACAATATGGTTGTAAAGTTTTTCAATTAACTTTTTTTGAGAAATTTAGTAATTCTTCAATGAGGTATAAATTAAATGAGGGTTAACGTGAGGTTCAAACCAGACGTAAAGAATATTTTAATTTTTGGGTTATTAGGTCAGGACTTTATTGGTGTTATGATAAAAAAGTGTCATTGGACATTTTAGACAAGAACATGTCTTTATTTTTATTAGTACAATTTGACGCAGTAGAAAAGTACACATTTAACGACTGGATTTTATAAATTTCACATGATTATACATTAAAAATTTTTTTTTTTTTTTTATAATAATTTTTTAAAAAATTTTATATTGGAGTAGCATTTAGGCATCAAATCAAGATTTTAGAACCACCGTTTTCAGATTCAAAAACAGCGGTTCCAGTTATAAAAAATGTGGAATCGAATAGTTTTTACCATATTTTATATGGTACCTTATAGTATATGATATAATTCCTTATTTCAATTCATAGAATTTAGATTTAAATAGAAAAATTTAATATGATCAATTAAAATTAGATTACCTTTATTTTTTTCAATCAATTAAATTAAAATTCTTAAATTATATTTTGGTCCATCCATCAAACTTAGTAGGACATTTTTGCAACCCTAAATGTTTCCATCCATTTCTACTTATATATATATTGGCAGATTATAGATAGATAATATAAAAATGATTTATTATCAGGAAATAATGGATCATAAATTTGCTATTAACTTTGGCAATTTTGCCGAGGAAAGAGTGTCCATGTTTTGACTGATAGTTTGCTCCCATAAAGACATAACATATGCCTTATCCGTAAATAAAATGAACAACTAATTGATATTGCCGATTCTTTCTCCGAAGTTGTCAAATTACATATTGAATGTTTTCTATATTTAATTGCAACATTATCTATTGCAACCTTGCAAGAAATTTATATGAGCAACTGATAGCAGTTTCAACTTGCCGATGCATTCGAGGTGGTTTTCCTATTATTATCTCAATATAGTCGAGCCTGATGATAGAAATTTGTTATCTTACTTGAGAAAGGACACGATGGGTATACAAGTATGCGACAATAAATGGTAAATGGAAAGTAAAATGCTATAAGGAATGTTTTGGGAAAAGGAAAGTTAATTCTATCGCCTCTCTTCATCATTCTTAAAGCCCATCTTGGGTGGCATTGCCAAGGGGATTATTTATGGTTAAAATTTACAGGCATCGTGAACAAATAAAGGGAAAGAGCAATTGATTGTAAATCATAGCAACAACAAGTAATTTGAGGGATCGATTAATTGGCAAGATTTGAAGAGAGGAAGATCAATTGGATTGTAGAGAAGTTCAAGCAAGAAGAATTGATTCAAAGCCAGGCCGATGTAAGCAACTGATCCCCATGCCTCGCCGTGCGGGGACAATTACTGTTAAGTGAATTCTAAATTAATAAAATTTTAAAACTAATTTGTCATTTTGATTGGTATTGCAAGTATGATATCTACATAAATTAAATAATAATTAGGCTTTTGTTAGGAGTTCATAAATCAAGTTTGGAATTATTATCAATGGAAGTGTAAAATAATCTTGAGATTTGCTCACAAAATATTACATGCATGTCACGGTCAGTTAAAACCAACAAAATGAAACAAAAAAAATTTTTTTTAGTAACTAAACATGCAATATTATTTCAAAATTACTTAGGTGTTGAATTAATTAAGGAGGCAAATAAATGATTACTGTACAAATTTATTCCTTACTTTCATGATTCTGCCTGATACAAATTGAATTTAATGATAAAATTTCTTGTTATTCATGCATGAAATGAGGCAAGTGGTGAATTGTGAACATCAATGATTTGCAGTTACATAGGAGTTCCCAAAGTGGTGAAATTATTTAATGATTTTTCATTGAGAAAAAAAATTGCCTATAGTACTTGGTGGCTCCAGTGAAATCATGTTTAATTGACAATTCTAGTTTTTCAAATTCCTATGTTTAGTTTTTTAAGGGTATTGGGATTTTAAGGCCATATGTTAAGATTTCAATTTCAAATTGGATATAACAACATCACAACTTTCAATATTCCTATTGGCATTTTCACATCATCATGGTTTCGGGAGCTTTTTGTTCCTTACGCATTGGAGAATGTTTTATCAAGAATATGTCGTTCTAAGCTACATATATTCTGCTTAAAGCAAATTAGTATACCCAATGTTCTGAGAAACAGACCGATTAGTGAAACTACTGAAGGTAGGGGTTCACTGAATCAGAAGGTCAACCGGGTTCCTACGGTTTAAAACTAGATTTTTTAATATAATCTTTTTACATTATATTTATTAATAAAAATTGAAAGTATAGGATAAAAAAAATTTTGAATATCAAATAAAAAACAATTCTCAAATTTGACTTTTATAAAAACAATAGAAAACTTAGTAAATAATTTTAAAAAGACAAGAACAAATATAATACTAAAATTTAATACTAAAAAACAATCAATTATTACAACAAATATAAATATTAATTTTTTCAAATTTGATTTAAAGTTGAAAATTTTTAATTATTTTTTAACACTTAAAATCAATAGGAACTTTGGATTTAGAAATAAAGAGGTCCAAAACTAAAAAAATTACTGGGCCCCCAATTTTAAGAGGCCTCAAAATTTTAAAAAAAGGCTCACATATTAGAGATAAAAACCCATAATCCTGAAATCAAAACCGGTTTTAATTGGTTCGATTCATTGGTTTTTAATCGCCCGATTCAATGTTTTTGATCGATTTTCATCCGGTTCTTATCGGTTTTATGCCAATTTTTAAGCTCTTGTTTTTCTATATAATCCAAATCGGACCACTGTCAAGATTTTTGAATTAAACCGATCGAACCGGCCGTCCAGTCATGTTTTTAGAACCATAGTATCCTAAGTGCGTTCTAAATCATATTTAAGAGAACTTATTCAAGAATTTATTCCACTCTACCCTGTAAACTTATTTTCAGCATTAAAAATTTTTCAAAAATTCATTTAAGTATAAAAAATTATTGAAAAATTATCATGCATGAAATGAAAGCTTACTAAGAAATAACACAATATTAAATTTCTCAACATTTTTATAAATTACTACACTATTGAATTTTGCTTTGGGTGAGCAATTTTGCATTTTTGTTTAAATATTTTGCCTTTTTGTTATAACATTTGGCAGAGCATAGTTTGAGTTGAAGCAATTGAACTGAAAAATCAATTTATTTTTAAGTTTCAATTTTATGAAGCTAAAAGTATGTTTAAAAAAAGGAGTTAATCTAATAAATTTGCTTTATGGGTTGTAGAGCTACAAACCCTTTGTAGGCAACCAAGATGAAAGATTGTAGCAATGTAGTATTGCATTGAGACATTTACCGATTGAATATATAATATTGAAAGATGGAAAAAGGCATGAAGTCAAACATCCTTAAAAATCAAAAGAGGTAAGAGTCAAATTCATAATATTGTAGTTTGGTCAGGTTTATTAGAGGCACTAGATGCTAATATTCGTTAAATTTATTATATGATATAAGAGTCCAAACGTGGATTCGGCCTTTAGTATTTTAGGGAATTAGTAAATCAAATGAATTGATTCATAAGGATAGGTTAGTTAATGCTGGGGTTCAGTGAATTGTTGAAACTTCTAGCAAATAATTTGACCGTAATTTTGTTATTGGGTTGTGTCAGAAAGTGAACACTAAAAAGGTAAGCTTGGAAGTTCTCCCTAAGTGAAGTGTCCCGATAAGGATATCACCAAACCATGTAGGTTGGGTGCTAGGAATTCTATCAGCGGAAGTATTTTGTTTTGGAAGGACGAATGTACGAGAGAATAAATTAATATGTTCCTTGACGAATGTAAGGGTTGTAAATTAGTAGTGGAAGGCAGTTGTGTTGAGGAAGATAAGAATGAGTAAGGAAAAAGAAGAATTCAAAAGGCCCCCACTTTTCTGCTACATAGACTAGGCGGTTTTTGGCTTTGTCGCAATACAGTGCTCTCCAACTTCAGCTATCAATTTGATGGAGGTTGTTGGTGATATAGAAGTAGCACCTCCGAAAATGAAATTTGGGTTGACTTTATGCCACAATGGTTTTGTTTCTCCATAGTGCGATCATTATTCTTTCTACTTGGTTATGTGTTGTCTTGTATATTAAATTTCATAAATTTATTTGCCATCAGAATTTTTAATTTAGACGCATTTAGATTTAAATCGTGCCTAATTAAGTTGGGACATCTATCCAGGGGTGTGTGCATGGGAAAAGCCTGTCATACATCGTGCAATTGCTTTCGATAAGATAAGGGAGGTGGTTTTTGGAATGTGGAGAGGTTAGTTTATTGAAATTATATTATTTTCATATATCTGTGGTATGTTTCTAGTTTTTCAATGTATTAATTTATATTAACTCATATATATATTTACTTTTAATTGCAAATCTTGCCGCGTCAAATATGGAAGCCTCATCTATTGCAAGTTCATGATTTAATTGAGAAATTGTTTCAACATAAGCAAATGAAGAGATATTACTATTTTGATACGGGTCAAGGGAGCAAGGCGAAGAACCCTTTAAGCTCTAACCTGTCGGGCCAATCACATGAGCTCATGCAACTAAGCTACAAGAAGCCTTGAATGCATTTGTTCAAATAAAGTTCACAATTGGAGCTTCAAGATCATAACTATGCAAGATGTGGGATTGAACTTGAAGAAGCACTAAAGTTTATTGTGGTGCTTGAGGCATGTAAAGAGGTTGCCCATTGAATGCATGTTACATGTTTTAATACTTAGGGGCAAATTTTAGAAGAATGTTTCTTTCATTGTAAGCTTAAGTATAGGGCATGTAAGGCCCTGTGGGCCCATCTGTCTTTTTTTGTTTAGTTTGTTTTGTCAGTGGACTCATTTATTGTAAATGTAAGGCTGGTTGAACTTATATCAAAGTTGGGCCCGGCCCTAATTTAAGTAGATGATTTTAAGCTAGGCTTGTTTTAATTAGTTTAGCTTAAGCTTTGTATTAATTAAAGTCCATATAAGCCCTAATGGGTTCGGCCTAGGCTAGCTTAATTAGAGGCTCATTAGGTTTAGCTTTAAGGATTATAAACACTTTATGTTGCTAATTCTACACGACAAGACATCATTATAAAAAAATGTGATTTTCTTCAAAGAAACCGTGTTCTACATTGAATGAATGCAATACCAGTTATTTTCCTTAGTAATTAAGTTGTGAAGTTCCTTACCAAGATTTAATTTGCACAAGAATTCCGGATTTGTTTTTGCAAAAGTACGTTGAGGTAAGTTTCCCGGTTTTCTTGAATTCAAATTTCCTTTCTTTTCTCTTTTCAAGAGTACGTGGGGTTTTAGGGTTGACGTGTACTTCCATGATTGTAATGTTCTCTCGCTGGATTCTCCTTTGATTGCCAAGAGTACTTGTTTAAATTTACCGGTTATCGCAGAGCATGATTCATTGAAGAAAAATCATGTTTGTGAATAATGATTTTCAGCCGTACAGAATTTAGCAACATAAGTATTTATAATCCTAAAGCTAAACCTAATGATCCTCTAATTAAGCTACTTAGGCCGAACCCATTAGAGGCTTATATGGGCCTTAAATTAAATACAAAAGCCCAAGCTAACTTATTAACAAGCCTAGCTTTAAACATTACTAAATCAAGGGACTTTGGGATATAAGTTCAAACCAGCAATTACATTAAAATAACTAAATCCACTATAAAACAAACCTTAAACAAAAATAGGACAGATGGGCCCACAGGCCTTCATGCCCCATACTTAAGCTTACAAATGAAAGAACATTCTTCTAAATTTGCCCTAAGTATAAAAACATGTACAATGCATCAATGGGCAGCCTTACTTTAACTCGCCTCAAGCACCACAAATAACTTAGGTGGTTTCTTCAAAGTTCAATCCACATCCTTTGCAATAGTATGATCTTGAAGTCCAATGTGACTTGTTCTTGAACAAAATGCATTCAAGGCGCTTTGGTAGCTTAAGTTGCAACGAGCTCTTGTGATTTGGCCCGACGGTTAGAGCGTAAAGGGTCCTTCGCCTTGCTCCCTTGATCGTATCATGCCCTCCCTCCTAAAAAAAGACTTTTGTTCCTTAAATCTGAATCATAACGACATGAGAAAGGTCAGAAAAACATTAAAGGTCGCATACACCCACCAATACTCAACCTGGTAGATCAATCTTGTAGGCGGTTGTCATTGATCCCCTCTCGCAACCCTTGAACAAGAGCCTTCACCTTCGAGCAGCCAAGCTTTCCCTTCCTTTGGTTTTGGGAAATTTCTTTCCTTCCTCATGTGTACCAAACCCAATCTCCAAGGTTTAAACACCACATCAGAAAAACTCCTGCAACAAAGAAACACAAATTAAACGGGCAGAGAAGAAGTGTCAAATGTTAGTCAAATTAAGCACAATCTTTCCTTAAACCGAATCCATCAATACGGCTACCTCACTAACACTGCTTCAGATCTCTCCTCTCTCACACATCCATGTTTTTGTTTCTTTCTTCCCTCTCTTGGTTTTTTTCACTCACCAATGGGCCATTTAATTGTTTCTTTTCACTCTTGGCCTTCTTTTTCCCCTTTTTTCGTCAATTTTCCATCCTTTTCTTCCCCCCCCCGAATGCAAATTCTGCCCTCTCTCTCTAATAATTCTTTTGGTCCAAATAGATCGCTTTGTGGTGTTCAAAGGAAGCAAAGAACCACATGCTTACCTAAATAGGGCCAAAAGGAGAACCGGTTGGTGTACCATCATGTCTGGACTCGCCTGTCAAAATTGCCAATGGGCGGCCCTAGAAGAATACTGCCTAGCTAGCATAGGCAACTACATCACAGGTAACCTCATCCTTGTACCACCAATGGAGAATGGCACCTCACTGCTTGTTCACATCTCCCAGAACCGGTATCATTTAGCCCAATGAAGTTTATGAATGGCCTTGGGTACTTGTCCACAATACCAAACCCAATTTCTGCACCATGTTTCAAACTAGCTAAATTAAGTGCAAACTTCCACTATCATGATCAGAATGCATACCTTGTAATGCCAAGCATCTTTGTATGGAAGATATTTTCTGCTGTTCTAGGCTCTCATCTTGAACTTTGCATATTGAGAAACTCCCTGGCTAAACTAGAAACTGTCCCCAATCTCAAGTTGTCAAACATCCATCATTAGCCTCATCATCATCATTGCACCTCAAGTGGCGACATTGGGTTTTCTTCATCCTCAGATTTAGAATATTGTATCCATCCCCGAATCACTATTATCCCCTTGTAGAGCATTGAGAGCCTATATGGCCTTCCCAAAGACACTTGAAAACACTTGATAATCTCTGTTAGGGTAATTGGAGCCTGATCCCTCTAATAAGTTGCAAGTATTCGGCCGTGAGCCTTAGACAAAACCGAATCTGCCCCCTTTTGTGTAGAGCTTTGGAAACTCTTTTCTTTTCCTCCCTTTTAGGCCAATGTGCCTCAATTTTGTGGTAGTGCTTTTTCCCTTTTTCTCTGCTCTCCAAATGTTCAAGCCCATATTCCCAGCATCTCTGTGATACATCCTACTGAGTCCGAGTCATTTCATAGAGGTGATTGAGTCGGGTTTGCCAAACCGGTTGGGGAGAATGGGATTAGAAGTGGAATTATTTGTATGAAGTAAAAGATCAAAGTTTAAGGACTTGCTTGCATCAAATATAAAGCTTGGGTTATTAAGTTTGTAACCTGTTGACAAATTGAGGTAACCATTTTAGTAAGTTTCACGTAAAAATTCCTTGATTTTTGATGGCCTACCCGGATTACTCCATTGTCACTTTCCCATTTTCATCTTTATCTTCATCTTCTTCATCTCCTTCACTTTCCCTTCCTTTCTCCATCCATTTTCATGGTTAGTTAAGCATTAAGGAACCTCAATTTTCTTCCAAGTGAAGTAAGAATTTCTTGAAGCTTTATGTTATTCAACCTCTAATTGAGTTATATTGTAGATAATTTATAAGAATTTCTTATGTATAGGAGAAGTCGAGTTCAAAGATTGTAGAAAAGGAAGCTAAAGAAAGCTCACAGCTTTTGGAGTGAAGTTTTGATATCCTCTTGTCATTTAACCATTTTCCATTTGGCATGAAGAATTGTGTGGTGTGTTGATAATGAGACAATAATTGCTTAATGTGAGTGGAGAGGACTGGAAATGGTGAGAAAGCATGGGTGAACTGAATAAATGAAGTAGATATTTGAGTATGCTGAAACAGGTTTTGGCCTGGAAAAACAACCAGTGACTTCACTTGAATTTTTGACCCCATTTAAATGATGGAAATTAAGGAAGTGTCATAGGAGAGGTTATTTGTTCCTCTATGTGTTAGCTTACCATGGGTTTTGAAATCACCCAACATCGGAGTTATATATTTGAGAGATAT
>NW_023590916.1:73579-115424 GCF_014843425.1 Jatropha curcas | reverse complement strand
ACATACACGGCTAAATAAAAGCAAACCCAAAGGCCCAAACCAAACATGCACAAATTTTGAATAAGATATCGTTTTTACGTCGCTTGTTAGTACCCAAAAAACCATAATAAAATAATAAAGCATAATTTTCCCCAGCAAAATTGCAATAGAAGAAATCTAAACATACAGAACAGAAACAATACACGATCTCATTCTCATCAAATAGTCATCATCGTTAGTTATTGGTAGATCGAGCTCTAAAATGGCTTGGAACCCTAATTATATTTATTTACTTACCTTGCTCAATCTGAAAAACAGCCAAAAGTTAATAAAATATAAAAAAAACCCCAAAGAAAAAAAAAAACAAAAATAATTCCCATGTAATCAGAATCAAACAAATTTCTGCTAATATACAAGATTGAAAACAACCCAGAATTATTTCCAAAGATTCCAATAAGAAAATTTAATAAACCGACAAGCTTGGAAAAAATCTATTTTAATAATTAGTTGAGAACAACAGGAAAATTCGAACCGGAAAACCCCGAATGAAAAAAGTCCAAAAAAAACCAAATTGAAAAGAAAAAACTAGAACTATTCTCGCCATCCCTCCATAAACTAGGAAGTAATAAAAATAAAATCATGTCAACAAGGCACGCATCCATAACATTAACAAGAATTTTTTAATAAATTTACCATAATTGTATTCTCAAAAAAAATCTTAGTAAAATAATAAATATCACATAGAATAAACTTAACAGCAAATTGGCATTGGATGAAATGGTATATGATTAAATGAATTGTTTGATTAAGTGCTGTGATAACTGGCCTTGTTGGAGTTTAGGAGAATGGGATCACCCCTGGGTTGTTATGGACGTCGATAAATATGGAACCTGAGAACTGAGAAGATTGGATCGGTCGGCCGGTAAAATGGAGATCGGCGCACCCCAGTGTGCACCATGCACTCACACGATGAATTACTGAAAATGATGTTTGATGAGGAATGGAAAAAGAAAAGAGTAGACAATGTAAAATAAAATGATTAGGAAACTGGTCAAAATAGATTAAAACCGCGCCAGATATGGGGAGGCTCCGGTAGCACATTTAAAGCAGAATGGGCTGTTGAAAGAGGACCGGCCTCTCGGGTTTAAGGTGAAACATCCCACGACAAATCAACCCCTGAATGTAAGAAGTGAATATGTGGTGCGAAACCATAAACGTGTGCATTTCCAGTAACAGGGCATTGCCCATTGGCGAAATTGTGTAATTATTTAAATTATATATCCACTGAGTTGCCAAAACTCAAACCCCCAACAAAACCGCTCCCAGGTACTAGAACAGCTGAATTCGACGAAGCCTACTTGCAACTCTCCGCAAGTTACAAAATGAACTTATATTCAGTAGTTAATTTGAATGTAATAGCAATTAATTTCCGTTATCAGATTATTTTAAGAATCCCACAAATATACAAGGGTTGTATTAATATTGACCTTATTGTTACACTATCCACTATAATAAAATTTAGGTTAATAGACTGCAGGTGAAACCAGTAAGCCAGTAAACCTGTGATTAAATATATGTTATTGGAATAGCCCTGGTTATTATACATAAGGTTTATTTGAGTTGGGCCAGATGTTGAATTAGGGTTTTAACTTTTTGATGAAAATTTGAAAAAGATAGGTAAGACATTACTTGATAATTAAAGGAGCTTACTACGGCCCTCGGGGCCCCATAAGCCCCTTCACCATGGGCCCCTAGGCCGGTCCGGCGCCATAAGAAACGGTCTGACAAAAAAGTGATCTCAGCAATAGTTATGAATTAAAAACTGCCGGAGTAAATCCGCATGGTCTACATAGTTCCCTTAGCTTTCCCATCAAAGCCCGTTAATTCCCCCTCAGCCACTGAATAAAGGGGGTCCAATGTTTAATGATTAAAATTTGTACCTGTCTTAGAATGATTAGTTACTTGATCTGAAGGATGGTTTAAGCAAAAAAATCTTCTATGGAATAAATAATATCCATAATTATAATTAAAAACACGTAGTATAAGAAGAAAGGATATATACGATAATAATTAATGATGAAAAGTATAAACAATTATTAATACGTGTTTGAATAGAATATATAATGAAGAAAACTATTGCAAGAATTTGGATACCGTTGCCCTTCCGAAAAATGAAAAGAGTTGCATTATTTAGAATAAGAACTAAATGATTCGAATTTGAGGACAAGAAATCTCATATACTAGATATTGAATTATATTATTGTAGTTTGAAAATGAATTTACAATGATGTTGTTAGTAAGAATTGCTTATAATAATTGAGATGATATTTTTCATAGATGAATGGGATATGATACAGAATAATTTTTTATATAGGTTTGAATAGTGAAAGGAATTGTGGACTGCCTATAATAAAATGTGATGAGTATTTTCATAAAAAAATAGTGTCAATACATAGTCTGGAAGAGTTTTAAATTATGATAAGACCTACTGGTAGGATAAAGATTGTGTATTCAGCAAAACTAATTTCCTGTGTGTGAAATAGGAATAATATAAATATTGTGATCTTATAAGAGATAAAGTACTCTAATCTTTAATGTACCCTAGTAGAATGATATTGGGATGTCATCTTATGGTTAAATGGTATAATAATAATTAAAGCAAGGGTAATTTAAGTCTTGGGGGCCCCTTTGAATGTTTAAAAAAGTGCCACACCCGCGATGTGAAAAAGTACAAAGACAAGGATTTTTTGTTTAAATCAGAGGTTCTAGAATATCCAGAAACACTCTATAGTAGAAAAAAACAGGAAGTAGGAAGACATATGGACAGGGGGAAAATAAACGGTCAATTATTTTGAATTGAAAGAACACCTATGAAATAAATAAGTTAGGAATGGGATCTAAGTCCTTAATATGATATGAAGAAAGAACAAATTACAAAGACGTGAAAGTATAAATAGTATATTAAATAGAGGATAAGTCCCCAGTATTAGATTAACAAAATTATGGTCAGGGGTAACAGGATTGAAAAAAAAAAAAAAAAAAAAAAAAAAAAAAAGAATGAATGATACATAAACAGGAATTAAGATAAAAACCTCTAATATAGGATGGAAAATGCCATATAAATTAGGTGAAAAAATTAGGAAAATATACGGGAAAACAAATGAAATATAAAGAATAAGGAGAATAATATTTGTAAGAACATGTCATATACTTGAAGAATAGAGCCTAGGTAAATTAAGAATTTAAATGAATCATAATAGTAATTGGATCGTAAATAAAATGTCAGATAAAAAAATTAGAACAGTAAAAGATGCCTTAGAAAAGTATTAAGAATAGGTAGTTAACCAAAAAAGAGTGAAATATATAAAAATAGAGAAGATGAAAAGTATAACTAAATGGAAGGTAGGAAAATGGCTTGAGTTTAAAAATAGTCATCACGGCGTTGAAAATTCCAAGATAAATATTAAAAAAATATATAGAAAAACTTATGAAATGAAGTAATCGGGTCTTTTGGGCGAGTATTTCGAAATAGTACAAAATAGTAACTTCAAAAAACTAAAAAAGGAATCAAATGTAGAAGCGAATGTGTGTGATATACAAAAATAAAAATGATTCAAGGATTTAATCTCATAACGAAAAGAACTAATATATATCAAGAAAGAAAACTTCTACTTGAGAGAAAAGATAAGAAAAAATCCCACTTCTGTAACTTGGAGCACGCTAAAAAAATTTTAATATTATATAATTGAATCCACACATGAGCATAAATAAAGGTGATAAGTGTAATACGAAAATTGGAAAAGAGTATAAGATCAATGGACTAGCTAAGATGACAATAATTTAATAAAGTAACGTGTTGTGAAAGCAATAAAAGCAAAGACTCTAGTTATTAAGTGAATCGTGCAAGATACTTGTTTATGGAAAAGAAGGTATTATATTTATCTTAGTAGAACAGACGTAATAAAAGTATTTATTTCATTATAACTAGCTAATGATTTACTATGTTGATAATGAAACTTGGATAAAAGAAGAATAGGTGAATTCGGGAATAGGGTTAATAACAATTTACGAGGAAAATACATGTAGATTTGAAAACTAAAATAAAAACTATAGGATATTGGAAGTGAATAACGAAAGGTTTAAGATGAACTAACCAGGTGTCGACAATCAAATAAATGAAAATTGCCATCGAATAAGAATATCAATTAAAAGAAGTCCATAAGATATGAGAAGTCATTGTAAAGCGAATTCGAAGTTCTATAATTGGTGGCAATATGATTGAGAATATATGTGTATAAATGCGATTGAACAGCTGTGCTAAGAGACACTTAATTTTATCCAATTTGAAGAATCAATGAGTAAAACCTAATTGGGAGAAAGAAAAAAGAAAACATAATAAGGTTTGAAAATAATCCACATCGTAATATTAATAATACAAAATTTTTGGAGGAATAGACTTTAAAAAAAAAATAACCCCAACGATATGGTTATCTGAAAGTCATAGAACATCATGAAATTAAGAAAAACATAAAACAAAGGACAATAGTTAATCAAGTTAATAATAGGAGTTAACATCTTAATCCTACTTAACTAGAGCAAAAGGCACTACGTTTTAGGAAATCCGGATTCTAATACTAAACTTAGGTGTTAAAAAGATGGATTAAAACAGAAGAAAAATAATAAATGGATATAAACACAAGGAGAATTACATTGATAAGCTGTAAAAAAAAAAAAAAAAAATGTATAGATAATATACTCTAGGCTGAACTTCTTTATGCAATGGAGTAAAGAAGGGTACTACAATAAGAAAAAATGAATAAGAATTATCGTAATGGCAACAACTAATGGCTAGTTGGCAAATTGTGGTCAATAATTAAATAGATATGGATAATATAATAATTTGGGAAAGAGGATACGAGAATTAATAACTAAAAAAAGACCTGGTAGAATGAATTTTCCATTAACAAAGGGGGTAACTACGTGTACGAAGATTCTCCATATAGGCATTGAAAGAGACGATATCAATCTGTTAAAATGAAATGTAAATAAGTGATCCTGGGGAATAGGAACCAAAACTCCTATCATATAGCAAGAGCTAGAGAAATGTCATATTGTTAAAATAAGCTGTAGAGTCCCATAAATTGGTTTTCCCTTAAATAAAAGACCAAAATTACTTAATGGAAACTAAAATCGAAAATCCCCCTTAATGCACGACCAACTTACTAATTAACTTCTCCAAGATTATGAGGCAATGAATAATAATTTGAAATGAGGAAAATGAGAAGCCACATTAGTTTTGAAATTTAAAAAGGATCTAAAATTGGGGAAGTAGAAAATTTGATTGAATAAATGGATCTTGAGATCAATAGAAAAATGGTGTGTAACTCTAAATGAGAATACACGGCCATAATAGCTAGTGAGAGAATAAAATGAAAGCGAATACACAATGAGTCACAATAATATGTTAGAAATGAATACTCTGAACTTACAAATTGTATGAGGAACTTAAATCTACGCGTTAACTGGCTAACTAAAAGAGATCAAATCTGTCCTTGGGTATTGAATAGTTAACTGATGACGACTGAGATATAGTAAGCAATCAAGTAAATTAAAATGTGATAAGAAGATAATTAAAACTGCCATAAGAACAATATCTTCCAAAGAAGTCATAACTTACAGTTTGCAAGCATTAGGTGAGAAGTATAGCCACCGATTCGAAACAACTGTTGCATCCTGGTCTGGGGTCACTGTAAGAAAATTCAGGACAATTTTTTAAAGGGGGAAACGAAACACCCAATTTATTTCAAAGAATTTCCAAATTAAATTAAATAAACGACTACTGGAAAATGTAATATTTATTGCGAACACTGTGAGAAACGAACCGAAAACGGATGGAAAAAGACCGAAAACCAATTAAAATCAAAGAAACCGCCTCCAATCACTGAATAAAATAAATAATGCATCAAACACTGCATGCAAAACATTATATAAACATAGTAATATTCTCAAATAATTATTATGATCACTATAACATACTACATAATATGTCATGATAAATGGGATAGATAAATGAATTGATATTTGGGTTCGTAATATACGTCCTCTGTTGGTGTAAGTTAGGATAAGGGGTCCACCCTGGTGTGGGAACGGCCCGAATAAAAATGGATCCTGATAACTGAAAAATTGGGAACCGTCGGCCGGGTTAAATGAGAATCGGCGCACGCGTTGCAACCTATGATGAAATAATTGAAGAATGGAAAAAGAAAAGAGAGAAATAAAATAAAATAGAAGACCGGTCAAAGTGAGGTAGACCCGGTCGGCCGAATGGGAATTGGCCCCGGGTTCAACATTAAGAAGGAGCTTGAAAGGGACGCCTCGGGGGGTTTAAGTGAAGCCCACTGAACTAAATTCCACGTGATGATTAGTAAGTGAATGTGTGGTCGGATTAATCAAGTGATTGACGTTGTTGGCATTCAATAGCTAGGGTGCATTTTGCTTTGAAACTATTGTATAGAATTATACTGAGTTGCAAAACACCCCCAACAAACCTCCCAGTACTAGGAAGCCACTGATCGACTGAAGCTCGCAACTCTCCGCAAGTTACAAATGTAAACGTAAATCATGTATAATTTTGATATAAATTACCGTATCAATTATTAACTCGCATATAGGGTTGTGTAAATAATATGACTTATGTTACACACACATAAATTAAATGTTAGGGTATTAGCATGCAGATTATTGGATAATTTAGGCTTACTACGGGCCTCGGGGGCCTTAAGCTTACCTGGGCCCTAGTGCCGGTCCGGCCCATGGAAACGGGTCGTGACACAGATTTTCTAATTTACAACAAATTATATGCATAAAATCTCAAATATCAATCATCTACAACAACTTTTGACTGAAACAAATTAATTTTATCAAAAAACTTTAATTAAAACCAATCCAAAAAGAAAAAATTTTTGATTTTGGATTCATCGAACCAAAATAACCTTTTGAATTGTTTTCTATTGAAAGATAAAAATAGATTTATTAGTAGCAGATTAAAGTAACCAATTTAGGAAAGAAGGGAAAAATTCATACTAGATTAAAAATCAAAGATATAAATGTTAAAGCCCAAAATACAGATTAAAAATCAAATGAATCTATCAGCTAACAGAATCATCAAGTGAAACACCCAGAGCTTACTATTAATAACAAAAGGGAAAGACCTCTCAAAGAAAAATTTTCAACTTATCAAGAAAATAAATTGTTTAGACAATAATACACAAGTCAAGTAACTTGGATCTAAAAAAAAAAAAAATAAATAAATTCTTGGTATAATATTAAAACCCACATCTAACAGTAAATCCAAATCAGATATCAAAATATAGATCCAAAAGATTATGTTGAAGTATATGGATAATCCCATATTGGATAAATACACATTAACTAAATCACATATAATAAGGAGGGTGAACCAACCAAAAATGGTTTGGACCATTTTATGTTAAATGTAATCCCAACTTATTATAAGCTCAAATATTAATATACATTGGTAATTGAATTTGATTAATTTGCTCTAAGGCCTCGATTCTTAACATGGCATCAGAGCTTTGGACCCAACCTGCATGAGGGAAGTTTCGGTGTGGGTCATACCCTGTGGACCCATGTTGGGCCATCGTGTACTTGTCAAGTGACCTAATTGCCACCTCAGGGGGGAGTGTTGAAGTATATGGGTAATCCGATATTAGATAAATACACATTAACTAAATGACATGACATATAATAAGGAGGGTGAAGCAACACAAATTATTAATAAACATTGGTAATTGAATTTGATTAATTAGCTCTTAGGGCTCAGATTCTTAACAGATTAGAATTGGAGAGATCTAGTAGACAAAAAGAAAAGGAATAAGAAGAAAATGATAAAAAGCTTGAACAAAAAATAGAAAATTCAAGAAAAAAGAATTTAAAGTAAACTTCAACAAAAACTAAAAATCAAAGCAAAAAATTAGCAATAATTTACCTCTTTCCAAAGAGATTGAAAGTTAATCAAGCTACAACGAGAGAATTTCCTTCCCTTTTATTTTATTTTCTTCTTCTTTGCTTTCCCCCTACTACCCAATAGTAGTGTCTAGAGCTAGGGATAAGAACATGGCCACATCAAAATAATGAATTGTTTTTATTAAAAGATGAATCAGATTTGGTTGTTGATAAATGAAGGTTAGAAAAGACAATTTCCATAAAATTCAAATCAGATTTGGTTGATTTGGCTAATTTAGAGTTTTTTTTACGACAATTATCATATGTAAAAAAATAGGTCTCACAATTGTATATTCACTTTTTCGATTTGCCAGCTCAGCCAGAGATACCCAATTGCAAATTCTAAAACATCCACACACTCAATCGCTAATGTTTTCTATTCAGACATCAAAATAGGAAAAAATATGAAGTTCAAACACTAAAGTTATAATTATCCCAAAAAATTTAGGAATATTACTTTAATGCAATAAAAATCTCATGATTATAACCATATTATAATTTCTCTTGCAAAACAATATTGCCTATTGGGCTTTATCTGATAGAGTTTATACCATTAACCATGCTTTTGTAATAATATAGCTTTTTGAATAATTATTTTTTTATTGAAACTGAGATTTACGTTTTATAAATCATGTAAATCTCATAAATCATTTATGGTATATTTATAATTGTTTGTCTTTTATCTTATACTAGTGGATGATTTGATGTATAGGGTTTATTCTATACATAAAAGATTAAAATCATCTGTTCATATAAGTGACGAAATGGAAAATTTTTCAAAATGAAACATAATTTTTGATGACTCGAAAAATAGGCTTGGTTTATTTTAAGTTTACAAAAATTGATTTTCTCCTATTAAACTCGTTCTTAACATCCTCAGATGGGCAACTTTATTTTTTAAAAAAGGGATTTTGAAAAAATAACCCTTACTTTGGTAAGAACTTTATTTTTGAAGTTGCCACCCTCTTTTAGAAAAAAAAAATTTTATGAACTAATCATTTCTTTGAAAATGACTAATTCGGTTTTAACCAGAGACTGGGTAAGGGAGTTAGTTACGGTTACAAGAAGGTGTTAGCACCCGGACCGCCCAATTGGAAATTGATCTCGTTGATTGTCCATTTATTCACAATCTTAATAATATGACTGACTCTAATTGACGTGAAAAAGTGAATTTTAATACAATTTTGACATAAGGCAATCATGAACAATGACAATTAAATAAAGCAGAAAACATAAGCAAAGAAAGGGGAGGAGAAAAGAGTTACGACCCATAGCCTACTTTACAATCTACCCATCAGCCCATTGAAATATCCCAGGAAGATTTGGGTTCAAGAATATGAAGTTCATTATGAATAATGAATAACTATGACTACACTACATAAATCTCATCCTTTATTTGTTATTTGGGTCATAATGAGTGGTTTATGTGATACAAAGCAAGATTTCTTAGTGCTTGACTCGAATGGCACCCTGGACCGAAGTTGTTTTATTGATTTTTGTCCATTGAGTTCTTGAAATGAAATTCTGTGCACCACTAATAGGGGCATGCGCCACACGTGTGACTTACAGACCTTTCCCTAATCAGGAAACCCAGAATCAATTAACAAGGCCACTTGACTAAGCCATAGTGGAGTGCGCCACATTTAGTGGCATGGTTCCATAGACTAGTGTGATGCACCACTACTAACACAGTCATGGGCTTTTGGTTGATCATGGGTTTTCCTCACAACAAATGCAAATCAAGTGTTTTTAATACACCAAAAAGAAAAGGATGAAGAAAAAGTGTTAGGACTCTCAGGAGTTACCTGGTTCTAAAGAAAATCCAAAGATTTTGGGAAAAGTGATCCAAGAAACCCAGAAGCTTTGATCTTTGTTAGATAATTCGATTTTTAGTTAAATGAGCGTGTTTATGGGTCTTTGATTATGAAGTTCAAGGAAGTTTTTATCAAAATGAATGAATAAAATTCAAGATCCAAGTTAGAATTACAAGATTTAACTTAGAATCAAGAGTGAGTAGAGAAAATACAAGAGTTTCCCCTTATAATAAAAAAACCTCCCCCATCTCTTAATCGTTGCACTATTTATAAGCAAAATGGGCGATGATGTGGCTTTTTTCTAGGGCTTAGGTGGTAAGTGCCAATAGTGGCCCCAAAATCGGGCCCGACCTGTTTTTACCAAATTTGTCTAATGGGCACGCAAAATGAGGTAGTGCATTAGGATGCGTCTCGGGCAGACCTAAGGAATTTCTCGGGCTCGATTTCGCTACAAAACCACTAAAAACCCAAGAAAGTAAAAATGGTCAAACAACTCACTTTTCTTCGACACAAACCATCAGTCCACAAATTAAAGCGA
This sequence comes from Jatropha curcas, assembly GCF_014843425.1. The sequence goes on along the minus strand of NW_023590916.1, from coordinate 105,068 downwards.
TTGGATTTTTTTATTCCATTTTATGCAAAAATAGGTTATCATCATTGAGTCCTTTCAAGTAAGATGCAAGATGTCGTCAACTTGTAAAGTAGATGCACAAGTAAGAAATGCTTACCTGAAGATTGTTGAATTTGGCATGTCTTGGTGAGACAAGGCGAGTGCACTTTGAACTGGATTGCATTCTTTGAACAGCTTAGAAGTAAGAAGTATGCCATTTTGGCGGCTCTACTGATGAGGGGTGCCAATTTTAGTGAGGCTTGATAAAAGAATTGCATCATGGTAGTGTTTTACGTCTTCGACGGATGAATGTGCCCTTTTGACGTCTTTGACTTGGATAGCATCACTTTGGATGGGTGCATTCATTGAACGGCTTGGTTTGAAGTGCGTTACTTTGGATGGGTGTCATTTTTACCTGCAAGAAGCAATTTTACTACCAGGAAACAAATGTCTTTGGCCAAAAGGTTAGTGCCAAAAGTTTTGTGATTATGCCCGGAAAAAGGTGTTCCTGTGAAAATGCATGACTTTGCATGAAATTATATGGAAACACATGACTTTGCATGAAAATATGTGAAATTGTTGAGATCATGCCATGACACTTGTTGGCTTGTAAAGTTTACATGTCACGAGCGGTGATACCTCTACTGAGGTGGCGAGCTATGTTGGGTTGTCGGCTAAGCATAAGAGTTGTGTCGCAGTAGACAGGCCAAAGGCCGTAACTGGGCCCAGTAAGCCATAGATAACTTATATAAATGTAAAAGGGAACCTTTTACGTTTCCCTTTCAACCTTTCATTTTCAAAAGCTTTTAAAAGACTCTCTATTCCTCTTTCTTATCACAAACGATCATGGATGCTGAAGATATCGGTAATTGGATTCCGGAGGCCACATCATAGATCCAATTAGATGAGAGTTGAGATTTAGCATGAGATTACGAGAGGTTGTCCCCACGGCTGGTGATTATATTAGCCTGTAGCTGGATTTACCCAGGCACCTTTGTTGTAGCACGGCCAAGGTAATTCAGAACCCTTATTTTTTTATTTTCTTGCATTAGGAACACTATAAATAGGAAAATAATAAGTTACAAATCAAATTCTCGATAGATTTAAACATGTTTGCGCAATCTGCATCTGTCTGTACCGTTGTGGCGTACGCTACATTGGTTGAGGTGCATGCCTTTTCGCTTCTACGTAGCCTAAGTAAGGTGTGGGAACTAAGCTTGTGGCGTGAGGGTATAACAATGTGGCAATAATGAAGTGGCTGGCACCACTTCGTGTGCCTTGTGCCACTTAAGTGACAATTTCATCCTCTTGTTGGTATTTCTCCTGTAACCTGTAAAAAACATGCATGTGTTATGCCTTGCATTTATTATGTTTGTATACTCACATTGATCTACTTTGCAAAAAAGCGTCACACACATGTAGGCTAGCAGAAACACCTAAAACGTTGGCAAATGGTTTGATCGGCTACCGAGGAGAGTACAGGATCGTGTCTGAGAGGCTGGCTTCGGGTGGTTTGTCGACACTTTGTCTCGAGTGCAGGGGCGAAATTTGCCCTTGAGTTTCTTGGCGCTGATGGAGCGATGGATGGATACTACTCACACCTTCCATCTTCCATTTGGAGACATGACTATCACACTGGTAAACTTTGTTGCTATCACTGGCCTACCATTTGGAGGATAGTCAGTTGTTTTTTTATGATTGACTTCGATCTCTTAGCTAAGCTGGATTGCGAGCAAGCCTTAGAGCTGCTATCAGCATTGAGCCTACCATTACCCACGAAGGGATATGGTATGATATCATCTTTTCTCGGCACTAGGAGATGCCTCAAGAGGAAGTGGAGGCGATAAAGGTGGACACAGTGGCCTGAGCTTAACTATTCTAACTTTTGGCGACCATTCTCTTCATTAACCATGAGAACTGTAATAATTCAGCATTATTGCACCCGTTGCAGGATCTTGATGTGACTAGGCAACAGAACCGGAGAGCAGCTACTTTGTCGTATCTATACTATAACATGGACCTCAGTGTGAGAGGTAGCTGTTTGAAGATAGGTTACCAACGTGTCATAGAGGTAAAATAGCAAATTCAGCTCTATTGTTCATTGTATTATTTTCATTTGACTGTATCTTACAACTGATTGTTGCCTGTTCTCTTTTTATATAAATCTGGGCTTATGAGCATCAGGCACTGCCTATGCCCCGACTTATTGGCTTTAGTGCCGATGTAGACAAGAAGACCCAACCCCAAGGTCCAACATGGAGGTATTGCAAGAAGTATGGTCATACCACTTTTGATCCCTCTATATTCCGACAGATGCTGAATAGCCTGGAGTGGACCACTGTAAGTCTCTTTTCCACCAAAATGCTATAACTCTATTTAGTTCTCTTAATTTGTGCCAATCATTATTCATTGTCCCTATGTAGATATAGAAATACTCATGGGGTCAGTTTGCTAAATTTCCAGACTTTATTTAAGCGGTTGTACCATTAGCAGAGGTTATTCCTGCCCGATCTATTCTACGATATGTTCTACCTCGAAAAAAGGGTGTATGAGTGGGAGCTATGTGCTTCATAGAGAAGGGTCTCGTATGGGGTCCCTTACAATATTCTAGCTACCCGAGGGGTAAAAGGAGAGCAGGAGATTACTGCAGCGCGAATAGGCACTGCGGCCACTAAGCATGTGGTTGACTTCATGCCTAATGCTTACGAGGTTTTTACTCAAATTCAATTATTGATATGAGTGCCTCTGTCTGTTAACGATGAACCGGTTGCGGAGGAGGAAGACGAAGCAGCAGGGAATGAGGGAGCTACCCCTTCTTGGGTAAGGACCACCTTACTTTCTATGCGTTGCTCCAATGCATTATTTGACTATTTATTATCTATGCTTTATTATTACAACAGCAGTGGAGCAAGCACGTCAGGGGGATTCTGACATTGAGGCACCGCTCACTGCTATAGTGGTCGGCGAGCCAAAGCATGCCCCAGGTGCCTTGTTCACTTTTATATCTTCACGCATAGGGTTGCCCATGCAAGGCATGCTGGATACCCACACAGTGAGCCCCTACCAGATGACTCCACCTGGTTGCAGTCATGTAAGTATGATCTTTATCCTTGGAAACTAATGTCTTCTGTTTAATAGCTTTCATTATTGACTGATGCCCCTATCTTATTCTTTAGGTATCCGTCGAGGACCATAATGAAGTGAGCCAGCTATTTGAACCTGTAAGGCTTAAGCTTGTTGCGATGAGGCTCTCCGACTAGCATATCTCTATAAGTAAAAAGAACAACATAGAAAAAGAATGTGTTATGAATGTCATATATGCATGTTATGCAATACTAATATGCTTCACATGAATGTAGAGAGCTGGCATGGCACCGAGAGGTCGAGGTCGAGATGCCCATGGTGGAAGAGCTAGCCACGGGATACAGTCGTAGATCAATCATGTTTGGAGAGGCTAGCCATGATGAGAGCGAGGACTCAAAGGAGACGACCTCATATATGTCGTAGTAAAGCTCTACTCGTTGCTTTCTTCTTTTTTTTTATTCTTTCCCCTTCATTAGATAGGTCATGAACATTTGACAGATTTTGTAAAAGGGATTCAAACCTTGTGCCTTTTTTATTTATATGAATGTTGATTTCTTTATCTTTGTTGAGTTATTTCAAACGCGTTCTTGCAATATGAGTAACCTTGAGTTGCTTGTGCTTGATTTGTCATGATACAATTTGAGACATACAGTTTCTCCTTTCTTTTTGCCACTATTTGAGCTTCAGTGGCGTGCACCACTATGACTATGGTTGGCGCCGCACTTAGTGGCATGCACCACTGTCAACACAGTGGCTGACAACTATCAAAATTTGTCCTTCACTTTTGCCTATAAAAAACGTACTACCACATCTCAAAAGCTTATGCTATCTTAAAAACACGAAAAAAACTTAAGAAAAATTCTCAAAAATTCCATTTATTCATTATTTTCTCATGGATCTGACCCTGGCGTATGTGTATGAAGGATTATTCCATAGTCACAACTACGAAGATTGGGATTCACTAGCACCATTTAAGTTAGATGGGCTGAGTTATCTTCTAAACATTCGGGTCTAACCCGGATTATTACAATGGTTAATAAACCATTTTGACCATTCTGACAACTTATTTCATCACAATGACTTTGAGATCTACCTGTTGTTTGAAGATTTCAGCATTATTTCTTGCAGGATGCCCGTGACTGAAGAAATCTCGCGATGCCTAGGCTAGAAATCGACCCCGCTTCATTGATTCTTTTAATGTTTGGCTTCTTGGCTTACGAGATACCCACTTATGAAATTGGAGCTGATGTCGTGCCCTTGCGACAGTTGGTAAAGCCTCCTTTGGAGATGAACCTTGCTAGTCTATACTGGGCTCCACTAGTCTGTTTTTGCATTCTAAGCCAGTATCTACTATTAAGTGGCATCAAGAGCTATGGCAGCCTTCGGCTAGTACCCGTAGTCAAGTATTTTCTACTTATTCTCGCTGAGATGTTGTCTTGGCTAGGAGACCGGTTTCAGGACCCAGACTCGAGGCTTAGTCTGATAGGGAGTCTGCTTCTACTGTAGGTAAATGCATTTTATTTTACTTATGTTCTAACTTTTACTTAAACCACCCTAGCGGAGTTTTGACTTAACGAGCTTTTCTTTTTCTTTGTTTTATTACTTTTTCCTTGCTCTAACTTTTGTTTAAGCTGCCCTTGCGGGTTTTCGACTTAATGAGCTTTCCTTTTTTCTTCCTCTTCTTCTTTTTTCCTGTTTTTCTCTTTTTCTTGAATGCATTTGCAGTATAGGCTTATGAGAAGCTTCAAGTGATAGACCTGCCATCACATCGCTTGATGTATGACTACAGGCCGAGGTTCTTCGTCCGGTGCCACCATCGCTTGACTAGAGATATCGCCGAGGGTTGGACAGCCATTTTTCAGAACATTACAATCGAAAGCGTCAGATGGACTTCCCCTAGTGGTTTATATAAGGAGTCCCAGTCTTTACCTATATGCTCTGTGTGCCCCTATGCGGACTGACCATGGTTGTCACTTATTACCCCAATTGCGTGGCTAGGTAGTATGACCATCATCAAGCTATTCCTGATTATGCTCAGTTTGAAGGTGGGCTGATTACCCAGAGGTTTCTATCTCACTTTATTACCATCTGGTCTAGTCATACCATTGTCCCCATTTCTAATGTTGTCGACACTTCATCTCTTCCCTGTACCGCCTATGGCTGTAGGCTTATTCTGAAGTTAGAGCTAATTCTAAGTCGGCTAATCTTCTGGCTAGTAGATTCTTATTAGGACCTAACAGATAGATGCATTTATCCTATTTTTCTTTTAATGATATGTACTAGACAATTGTTAATGGTGCAATTTATTCACAGATGTATGCACTGATTATGAATAAATGTCTTTTGCATAAAAGTATTTGAAATATTTCCCGTTTATTCCGTATCAACAATATAAATTCTCATCATTTGCACAATGATTTAAACTTTACACGAAAAAGCATTTAAAGTTAATAAAAACATAAAAGGTGAATTTAAATAATTGGGCTTTGCTGTAAACGATTCGTCATATACATAAAATTTCTTCAACCTGTCTAAGTTGATTGGCTTGTAAACTCATTGCCTTCTAGATCTGATAGCTTTACTGCACCTTTTGAGAACATCTTCTTGATCAAAAACGGATCTTCGACATTTGGCTTGAAGTTTCCTCTCGGATCACAAACTTTTGGCTTCATCTATTTCAAGCCCAAATCTCCTACTCTGAGTAGCCTTAACTCTTTTATTGAAGTGTTTAGTCATTCTCCTCTTGTACAGTTGATCCATAAATATGGCATTAAGCCTTTTTTTCGTCTAAGAGAGCTAACTCTTGATAAAGGCTCTTAGCCCATTGACATTCTACAATTTTGGATTTCGTCCTTACGTGCAAGGATTGCAGTTCTATCTCAGTCGGTAACATAGCCTCCATTCCATAAACTAAAGATTAAGGAGTTGCTTCATTAGCAGATTTGGCTATGGTCCTGTAACCCCACGAAGCATACTGCAATTTTCCAGCCTAATCTTGACAATTCTCAACCATTTTCCTTAAAATTTTCTTGATATTCTTGTTTGGGGTTTCTACTACCCCATTCGCCTATGGGCAATATGGTGAAGACTTATGATGCTCAATTCCAAATTTTTCTAACAGCATTTTAACTTTTGCTTGAAACTAAACTCCATTGTCTGTCACTATATAAGAGGGGACCCCATATCTGCAAATAAGATTCTTTTCATTGAATTTTGCCATTTGCTTAGTGTTGATATTCTTAAAAGATTATGCCCCCAACCTATCTTAAGAAATAGTCTACTACCACCACTATGAATTCATGTCTGTTGGATGCAGGTGGTGAGATTTTGCCAATAATATCTATTCCCCAAACTGGAAATGGCCATGGTGAAATAGAAGGATGTGATTTTGATGGTGGAATGGGACTCAGGTTTTCGTGAATCTGACATTCAAAGCACCTTTTCACAAAAGAAATGCAATCCCTTTGTATTGTTGACTAGAAGAACCCTTGCTTGAGAATCATCTTTGCTAAAGCCTTTCTGTTCATATGAGTATCGCAAACTCCCATATGGATCTGTTCCATCATTTCCTCAACTACCTTCATCGATATACATCTCAACAATAAACCGTCTGGCATTCTCTTCTATACCTGACCATATAATACTACAAACTGTAATGCTAAGCATTGTAAAGCTCGTTTATCATCTCTAGTAGCTAAATCAGGATACACTCCTTTGGTCATCCATTGCAGAATATCGTAGAACCATAGAGGATCATCTTCTTCAATATCCATAATCGGTTATCCTTTATACCCAGGATACTACCCGAAAACATTATAAAAGGCTTCTTAGGCATATACAATATCTCTTCCCGAGCTGATGCCAAATTTACCAAAGCATCTGGAACTCTATTATTCACTCTACTAGTGTGCATGAAGGTTACTTTTTTGAAGTTCTGAATGACAACATACATGTAATCAATGTAAGGCTTTAGCCTGTCTTCCTTTACTTTCCAATTTCCCTTAGCATGCTCGATTACCAACTTTGAATCACTAATGACCTCAACTTCTTCAGCATTGACGGAAATCAGAGCTTCTAATCCAAATAGACAAGCTTCATATTCTGTGATGTTATTCGTAACTGCAAAACGTAACCTTTCTAACATCGGGATAACTTCACCTTGTGGAGATTCTAACAAGTGCCTACTCCTACTCCCTTACTGTGAGCTGACCCATCAAAGTAGATCTTCCATCCTTTACCTTCTATTAAAATCAAATATTCATCAGGAAAATCGACTTCCCATTGCTTATCATCTCCGACTAGATGTGCTGCTAGAAAATTTGTAACTGCTCATCCTTTGATAGTCTTCTTTTTGGCATACTCAATATCAAATTCAGATGACAGGATTAACTACCTTGCTAGTTTCCCCACCAATGTCAACGTTCCATATAAGTACTTAATTGGATCCATTTTAGAGACCACTATAACCTTATAAGACTGAAAGTAATGACGAAGTTTTCTGGTTGCTCCAACTATAGCTAAACAAATTCTTTCAATCAAGTTATATTTATGCTCATTTGGAAGAAGCTTCTTGCCTGAGTAGTAGATCGCCTTTTCAACGAATGCTTCATCAACTTGTGCTAACATGGTGCCAATCTCGGCATCTTCCACTGTCAAGTATAAGATTAATGGAATCCCTAGTTTAGGTTGACATAAAATCGAGAGACTTGAAAAATAGTTTTTGATCTTATCAAAAGCTATCTGGCAGTGATCATTCTACTTGACTGGGTGATTTTACTTAACATCTTGAAAATTGGATCATAGACAATAGACAATTTTGATATAAACCTGTTGATATATTGAATCTTACCCATAAAACTTCTCACTGCTTTTCCATCCTAAGCGGCTCCATTTCATAAATTACTTTGATCTTAATTGGATCGATTTCTATCCCTTTTGGACCAACAATGAATCTCAACACCTTACCTGAAGTTACCCCTAACACACACTTCTTCAGGTTCAACCGCTGCTTGTACTTGGTTACTCTGTCCATGAATCACTCAAGAGCTGTTGGATGCTCCTCTGGTGTTTTTGTCATGACAATCATATCATCAATGTAAACCTTTAACTCCTTATGGATCATTTCATGGAACAAAGTGGTAGTCATCCTTTGATAAGTAGCTCTTTCATGGAACAAGTGAGTTCATCCTTTGATAAGTATTGTCATGACAATCATATCATCAATGTAAACCTTTAACTCCTTATGGATCATTTCATGGAACAAAGTGGTAGTCATCCTTTGATAAGTAGCTCTGGCTTTCTTTAAAACAAATGGCATCACCTGGTCGTAGAAAGTCTCAAAAAGTTTTTTCCTTATCTAACAGTGCCATAAGAATTAGATTATAACCCACGAAACCATCCATAATTGAGTAGCACCCATCATAGCCACACTATCGATCAGGATATCAATATGAGGAAGAGGAAAATCATCCTTCAGTGATGCCTTATTCAAATTCTGCAATCCATACACATTGTAATCCATCCATCCTTCTTAGGAACTGGAACTATGTTGGCTAAACAAATCTGGATAGTGAACCACTTCTAAAAATCCAGCATCAATCTGCTTATTCACTTCTTCTCTGATCTTTTCGGTCATGTCTTCATAACTCCATACGAAGGCTTCTTTCTTGTCCATAAGTAGGTTTTTAAATTTTATAATTAATTTTTCTGTTAGGTTAGGCCCAATTAATAAATTATATGGGTTATCTTTTGTGTCAATATTAAACTCAAGCATGTGTGATGAGTTTATGTCAAAAATGCACATGAGCTTATCTACTTGATGAGTGGAACCAGCAAGAAAGACATCAAACAAGTAAGCAAAATTGAAGTTCAATTCATTAAAAAGCATAGCTAGTTCATTACAATTGTCCTCATCAAAATCAGAAATAAAAATAGAAGATGGGGTCTCAACCTCCTCAAAGCTCTCTTCAATGCACGCTCCAATTGCCTTCAAGACTTAGTTCGTAGGATCCTCAATTGCCTCAGTGGCGTTTTTCCTCTTTAGACAGAGGAGCATCAAAGTCAGAGAACCTTCTTTGTTGTATATTTACAGCATGCAAATCCAAAGTAGCCGTGGTAGCGGTCTTGTTAGAGTTGGCGGACTTCCCGAAAGAACCTGATCCTTGGAACCCTTACCGATTAAAAATTCCTGAACGATGCCTATACCTCTTTTCTTCTAAAATTTTATCCTCAATGGCAGTTCCCGCCTCATAGACTTGGAAAATTTTGGTCAATGTCATATAGTATATCTTTTCTCTGGAAGCTAATAAGGTACCCTTTATGAAAATCTTAATATGTTCCTTAATGTCAGGCCTGCTTCTCATTTGAATGACTTTTGCTCTCCGTCTAGCCATATAATCAGAGAAAGATTCGTCACTCTTTTGCAGAATCGTCTCAAGGTCTCTCAAATTGACACTCATCTAGAGGTTATAAACATACTCTTTCAAGAACACAATAGTGAGCTCGTTCTAATCTCTTCTCACTTTCTTTTCCAAATTGTAGTGCCATGTCTAGGCTAAACAGGTTAACGAAATGGGGAACATCTTCAAGATTTCCTTAGATGGCAAACCCGCTAATTCCATTATAGCCTTATATGAAATGACGTGCACTTTAGGCACCTGTGCCATAGTACTTGAACACGTTGGGCATCTTGTAAGTTAGTGGAATGGTACTTTTTAATTCAAGCTCTTCATTTTTCATGATCGTCCATATCTAGATACTGATCCAACCCCTTAGACTTTATGAAGACATTGATTTTCTCAATTTTCTTATCCTCCTTTTCCAATTTATCAAGCTTCTCAAAAGGGACTGCCTCAAATTCAAGTTTCTTATTTATCACCTTCTTGGCAAAGAACTCCTCATCTTGCCATGTCTCATCAACTTGTTCCTTCTTTTCTGACTCTCCTTTTTTCTCATTGTCTTGAACATTGACGTGCTCTTTACCCTTATCAGAGCAAAGGAATTTTTCCAAACTAGTAGCTACAATTCTCTCAATCATCTTTTCAAGTTCAAATGCGGGAATACTTCCATCACATATTCTAACAATAGATGAAGAAGCAGAAGTATAAGCAGAAATAGAGTTATTAATGGTTGACGAACACTTTGCAATGGATAATCCTCCAAAATAGAATGAGAGCCCGAGAGAGACTAACAGAATTCGGCTCAATATGATCAAAAGGGATTGAAGTTTCTTCAATTCTAACCAATCTACTATCCATCCTCAGCCAATTGATGACTTAAGGCCCTTTGTCTTTTCTAAGTGTTGTCTTGACTACAGAGAATAAAGGTTAGGAAATAATGACATGATGCATGTATACATGAAGATGGAGATGTCACGTAAAATGCAATCACGTAACACAACATCGTGAAATGCAACTAATATTATATTCTATCGTGATTTGAACGGAGCTGTTCAAAATGAAGACTAGAAAAAGGCCGTTGAGAATTGAAATATTCAAAATGTGCTTTATTTGTAGCCAAATATTTAGAATGTCTCTTTCTTCATTTTCTTTTACATCCCTTTCTTTTTGCCTCAAACAATGTTTGAGAAAGGTCTTTTATTTACATACAATTGAGATTTTTTTTTCTTTTTTTTTTCTTTTTTCTCGAAAGACATTAGAAATATTCAGCTCAAAATAGAAAGCTCCATATATTGCTCCAAAAGTTGACTTTTTACAATAACTCTGAGGCCCCATCTAAATATTTACAATGCCCTTAAAATTCAAGACCTAAGACCTTTGATGTTAACATCCTCAAAAGTGAAGTACCATATTTCCACAAGGCAGTTGGAATGTTGTGCATGGGAGTGAAACACGCCTCCACACCTTAGAAGAGAGTCATGGCTTCGAGTTGTCCTTGCTTGATTTCGAGTAAAAGTTGATGAGCCTCTTCTAGGGCGCCTTCTTATGTCGATGATTAAACCAAGGGAGCTTCTTTTGTAGGCATTTGAGATTTGGCCTCAATAGGAACATCAACAATGGAGAGAGGTCTTTTGGCTCGTATTGATTCAAGCACCTCTCTTAGGTCTTTCATCGAACAGCAGTATTGAGACATGACAAAACATTCCTATATGGCTTAAACAGGAACACGTTATATGATGCATGAGGAAAACTCAAACAATACAAATATATTCAAACAAGAAAACGGGAGTCGGGGAATGCATGATCTCCACCTTTATAAAGGAAACGGGAGTTAGGAAATGCATGATCTCCACCCTTATATCTCCCACACATGATTCACAGTCAAAAGTCTATCTAATACCCTAGGACAAAATGGTTGGACCCATAAACCATCATGGGGCTTTGGACCGATGTCTCTCGCATTTATTATATGAATGATACAATATTGATTTATTATGGTAACCCTAAAGAAAGGAGCTAGGGTCGTTACATGGGCTTTGGTCAGGTTACATAGGTCTTGAGTTTCATAAGCGAGAATTGGTTGTTTCATCTCGTTTAGCTTTGGGTCTAAGCCAATGTTGATAGTGCATTGTGTCAATTCTTTTGATATACCGAAAGGTACAAGGCTTATGGGTGTTTGGGTGATGTATATTAGTGGTGGATCCCAATAGCCGAGTAAAGTAAAAGGACCACATCCCTCCAATATCACATTTAGGGTTTTAGGTAGAAAAGAGATTAAGAAGAGAATTGTGCATAAATGCCATTTATATATACAAAAATTTAAACTCAATTTCAATTTTATCAATATTATTAAAAATGTGAGTGATAGGACAACATCGGAGTTAACTCCTTTCTTGAACTCAAAATTAGAAAACTAGAAATTCTGAGTTCGATCCCTAGTGGAGTCGCTAGACTGCAGAAACGGAGAATTTTTTAAAATTAAACGTCATTTTTGAATGACTCAGAACACAAGTTTGGTTTATTTAAGTTTATAAAAATTGTTTTTCTCTTACTAAACTCGTTTTTACCATCTTAGATAGGCGACTTTATTTTGAAAAAAGGAATTTTGTAAAAATAGCTCTTACTTTAGTACGAACTTTACTTTTGGAGCCACCCTCTTTGAGGAAAAAATTTTACGAACTAATCATTTTTTTGAAAATAAATAATTCAGTTTTAACCAGAGACTGGGTAAAGGAGTTAGGTATGGTCATGGAAAGGTGTTAAGCACCCAAACCGCTGGTGAACCCCTACCCCAAATGCCATAGGCATATGAATGCATGTGACTAAGGGCAGAAATGCACGTGAATGTATGAGTCGCCACCTTGTTTAATTATTTTAGGGTAAACTAGGAAGTTACGCATATGACTAAAGGCAGAAATGCACGTGAGTGTGTGAGTCGCCACCTTGTTTAATTATTTCAGGGTATACTAGGAAAAAACCCTAAGTGACTCCAATTTTAATTAACCTAATTACTAGATTAATTATCCCAATGTCTAAGGCCTGGTTTGCGAACCCGAGGGGATCCCGAGACTATGTCATACTGAAGAACTAACCAAAGAATGAATGCTTTGCAGGGTGATTAATGTAATTGGACCAATGAAATGTTTAAGTGATTTTGACTTGCCGCTCGAGGTTAAATCCTGCCTACGTACTTTCCGTTTAAAATGGAAGATCAAAGTCCCACGTAGTCTCGATATGCCTTTTAAAAGGGCTTTGAAATGGGTATGCTTTATGCATGAGTGTGTGTATGCTTTGTGCATTTTGTTGAGGCATTTGCCTGGAAAAATTGATTGATCTTTAGGCATTTTCTGCCAAAAAGTGTTGATTTAAGGCTTGAGCCAAAAAAGAAATGATTCTTAGGCAATGTTGCCAAAAATTGAAAGTGATTTAGCAATTTGCCAAATTTGATTGACTTTGGGCGTTGCGCCAAAAATGAATTGATTTTAGCTTTAAAGCCAAATATTGATTTAGGCAATTTATTTGCCAAAACATGTTGATCGGGCGATTGTCGCCAAAAATTAATGGATTTAAGGCTTTAAAGCCAAAAAAAATATTGATTTAATTGATTTAGGCAATTTATTGCCAAAAAAATGTTGATTCGGGCGATTGTCGCCAAAATTGAATGGATTTAAGGCAATTTATTTGCCAAAAGTGTTTAATTGAAGGCTTTTAGCCAAGATTTGGATTTAAGCGATTTGTCGCTGAAAAATGGTTAATCTACTTATAGGCAATTTATTTGCCAAAAGTGATTAATTGATTTGCAATGTAGGCAATTAGATTGCCAAGGGAAAAAAAACGTGTTTAATGAAGGCTATTAGCCACAATTATTGATTAATTGGACTTAAGCCAGATTTGTTCGAAATAAAGGCAATTACAATTTATTCCATTAAAAAAAACGTTAATTATTTAATTAAGCTTTTAGTCACAATTAATTTGATAATTAGACTTAAAGCCGAACTGTTCGAAATAAAGGCAAATTACACATAGCCATTAATTAACTAGGTTATTTTAAGCCAATATCGTCGAATTAGCTTTTAATACCAACGAATTATTGATTAACCGAGCATTTAGCCCTAAATTTACTTTAATTGAGCAGTTTATGCCTAATATGATATGAATGCATTATGCAGTTTGTAGAGATTATTAGGAGTAGAAGAGAACATGGCATGACAGTGCTAAAATTAAATAGGCGGAGTTTAGTTTATGTACCTGGATTTAATCGACGGCCACTTACTAACCCGTTAAGCTCCTCATTAAACAGGAATATTAAAATTAATTTCAATTTTAATGACCAATTAACAAAGCAAGGAAAGCAATAAAGCTAAATAAAAATGGCGAAAAGCAGTAAAGAATCGCAAGGGAGCGTGGAGAAGGAGCGTCCGTTCAACACAGACTGAGCTGAGTTGAAGTCCACACCAGGGCTGTATTTATAGGCAAAAAATGGACTATATTTCGGCGCCTGGGCCGCCCGGAGCTCCGGCCGCTTCTGGCCCTGGTTCGGTGGGCCAGACACGGCGCCTGAGCCACCAGGGCCTGCGGGCTGCGCTAATTTTTCCGTTCCGGAGGCTTTTTCGGGATTCTAGACCTCCAAAAATATTTCCAGACCAGTTTCGCGATCCTCGTAATCCCGGAACGTTTTAAGTACCATATTGGCTACATTCCGGTAAATTCAAAAGTGGCCTCCGGTCCCGGCCGGACTATTTGCAGTCCGGGGAAAACTGGCTTTTTGAGCCTCAAAATTTGAGTAATTCACACGCTAGTTGGAAAAAACTTGACCTCCGTTCATTGTCTATTCATCACAATCTTAATATATGATTTAACTCAATTGAGGTTGAAAAAAAATGAGTTTTATGCCAATTTTGAAACATGCAATCATGAACACACATAACAATTAATGACACACATAAAACATAATTAAGAAAAAAAAAGGGAGTAAGAAAAATAGGCACAAGTTTGTAGCCTACTTTATAAATCAATCCATCAAACCCATCGAAATTCCTTAACCAATTGAATTTTACAATAAGCAATTATGGAATCCATGGTATGGACCCTACATCAAGCTTATTAGAAAAAGCAATGAATCAATCACAAGAATTTAAACAATGAATCAAACATGAATCATGCACATTCAGAATCAATAAGTAAAAGCAACATTAACAGCATAAAGAGAATCAAGAATGAATGTTTAATAAGTTGATGATTAATGGTGAGCTCATTAAGTTAAAGGACAAGTAATATTAAAGTGTTGCATGAAAGTAAATGACTTTGAAAATAGTTTAAAAGTTAGAAAACGTTTAAATTCGGCAGTAAAAGTAAATGATAGGAAAAAAAAATGATTAATTTTAACTTGGAACGAATTCAGGTACAAGAATATGAACTTTATCATATGAATGATGGAACAACTATGACTATACTGTACCTAAAAATCCATCCTTTATTTGTTATGTGGGTTCGTTAATAAGTCATTTACACTTATACAAAGTAAGATTGCATAGTGTTTAGCGAAGGGCACTGAACCAAAACTCTGTTTATTGATTTATCCTCATTCTGAAATGAATTGTTCCGTGCCCACACGAAAGGCGTGAGGTGTATGTGACATCCTACCGAGTCGAAGGTCTTAGCATTAGAGTTGATAGTCGGTTGAGTCGAGTTGAAACCAAACCCGGTTGGGGCTAGAAGGGTATAAGTGGAGTTACTTGATTGACGAGAAAAGATTAAAAGCACAATGGGTGAGGATTGATAGCCCATTAAAAAGATTGAGCTTGGTATTAAGTTGTAGCTGTTTACAATGAGGTTACCATTAGGAAGTTTTCCATAAAATTCCTTTGATTTTTGATGGAGCCTACCCGTAATTACTCATTTCACTTTCCCATTATTCATCTTTATCTCCATCGTCTTCATTTTCTTCCCTTTCCTCTTCCACCTTCCTTTCATTTTAATGGTAGTTAAGCCTTAGAAACTTCAATTTTCTCTAGTCCAAGTAAGTAAAACCTTCTTAAGTTCATAATTGAATACATTGTCTATGTGTTTTAAATTTTCATAAAGAATTCTATATTATAGGTGAAGGGAGTTCTAAGAGGTGTTAGAAACCAAGAAGCTAAAGAAGAGTCTCAAGCTTTTTGAGCAAAGGTTTGAATACTCTTTTCTTTACCCATTTTCTTGTATGAGATTTGGTTGGGTGGTTGCTATGAGCCATCATGCTTTACTGTGAGTGGGAAGGACTGGTAATGGTGAGAAAACAAGGGGAAAACAGGGGAAGTAATTGAACTTAAATGGAGTTTAAGAGTAGAGTTTAGTTGAAACAGGTTTGCTGGAATTTTACGAAGTAACTTCATCTGATTTTGACCCCATTTAATGATGGAATTAAAGGACAATTGTCATAGAAGCGTTAATTTGTTCCTCTATGTGTTAGCTTTAACATGGTTTTTGAATCATCCAAATTGGAGTTGTATATTGAGAGATATGATCAAAGAGTACAGACAGTGCAGGCGTGGAAGCGGCCGCGCGAATTGCATGACGAGTTCGCGTTGCCTCTCGCGCTCGCGAATTTGAACTACCGGCGCTTCGCGAATTTCACCTGGAAACTCTCTGACCTCTCATTGGCAGCACTCTCGCGCTCGCACTTTCAAATGCCGCTCCGACTTTGCTCGCAAACTCTCTACTTCATTTGGCACATCTCGCGCTCGCGACTTTTGAAGTACGCGCTCGCGTACTTGGCCCACTGGCCTTAAAGCGATCGCGACCTTCATCGCGCGCTCGCGAATTTAGCCTTGAAACTCACTGTCTTTCTCATTTGGCACTTCTCGCGCTCGCGAACTTTCAAGTGCGCGTCGCGACATTGTGCCCTAAACTCACTGGTCTCTCATTTTGCATGTCTACGCGCTCCGACTTTGAGTACGCGCTCGGCGACTTCGTTTTTCATGCACTTTTGGACTTCTTTTTCAATGCAATGTGTTATCCTTTGCTTCACTTATATGCCTCCAATCATTTTAACATCAAATACTAACCCATTTAGAAACAATGTATCAAAAACAACATCAAGCAATCTGCAAAAATGATGTGAAATCAAATAAACATTATGGATTATGATTTATGAACTATTAAATATGATGTTGTTTATATTATTGACATACCAAACATTATGCCTCCATTGAAGGTTAGTAGAAACCATTAGATAAGGCTATGTCGCCGAACATTAGGATAGCAGATCATGTACCTCGATACAGTTTTGATAACTCCGGCTACAGGCCATTGAGTGATAATGATTATATTGGGCCATAGCAGCAAGCATACAAGTATTCATCCAGTTTCATACAGTTTTCTTATCACTTCGGTTTCACTATAACCTTATGGAGCCATACAGATATCTTGACATAACATTCGATGAATCATTTACATTATTACAAACAGTACAAAAAGATAATCAAAGTTATAATGAAGGATCATGCTTATGTGGACTTATACATGTTTAATATATCCATATGCATTTAACATGCTATTTCTATCCTATGTATGTGCTTAATTGTTTCTGTTATATGTAGATATCCACTGAGCTTATTTGCTCAGTTGAGTTTACCTGTTTAACTCGCAAGGTTTGAGTTTGGACCGATAGAAGAGTACGCTTGCAACTGCTGCAGTTTCATCTGTAAGAAGGACTCAGTCTCAGGAAGCTACTCATTTGCGATGTGTATCTTTTTTGTCTATCCTTTTCATTGCATGTACAGGGCACACATTGGGCCCATTTCATTTGAACACTAGGATCATGTTTTGTAAATATAAAATTACATTATTTTTGTATACAGCCAATCAGCATGATATTATATTCAATAATACATTATGAACTTGCAGGCATGTCAAACCATTACAGTCAAACCAGTTTGTAGCATCTCGACTAGGTTTATGCGGGTTTATGGGTGGGACCGCGGAAGCGATGTTTTACATTGAGGACTTTCCCTGATCAGAAACCCATAACTCAATTGATAAAGCCACCTGACTAAGGCCATGGTGGCCTGCACCACACATAGGGCATGGCGCCCATGGACTAAGTGGCATGCGCCACAATTAAATTACAGTCAGGACTTTTGGTTATCAAGGGTTTCCTCCACCAACCAATGCAAAGGAATGTTTTAGTACACCAAAAAACGAAGAAAGATGAAGGAAAAGGTTAGAACTCTCAAGAGTTACCTGGTTTGAAAGGAAGATCCAAATTATTTTAGCGGGAAGTTATCCGAAGAAAACCCAAAAGCTTAATCCTTTGTCGGATAATACAGTTTTAATTAAATGGAGTGTGTTTATGGGTATTGGAATTACGAAGTTTAGGGAAGTTTTTTATCAAATGAAAGAATAAAACTTCAAGAACTAAGTTAGAAATCCACACAAGGATATTAAAATGAAGAATCACAAGAGTGAGTAAAGAAAATATTAAGAGTTTCCCCTTTTCTCAATCCAAAAAACTTCTCTTGTCGTCTTAAACCCCTTGCCCTATTTATAGGGGCAAATGGGGAGAGTGAGGTGACCTTTCTAGGCTTAAAATACAATGCCATTGGTGGACCCCAAAATTAGGACCAGACCTAATTTTTACCGAATTGGGTCCTAGTGGCACCGCAAGGGCAGTTTGCTCGAGATGTGTCTCGGGCAGAGCCCAAGGGTGCTTCCCGGGCCCAGATTTCTTACAAAACCCACGGAAATCCGAAAAAGCAAACAGTTAAACAACTCATTTTCTCAGGGACACAGACATCGGCTCCAAAAATCATAGAGGATCAAAATGTCTCGAGTCCATTTTATACAAAAAAAAGATTATCTAAGTGTGGAGTTGATAAAACCATCAGTGATGATTGTAGCACAGGATTACATGTAATTTATTCTTGATTATGGGAAATTCCCAATCTTGTACTAGTGTTATATTGTATTAAATTTAAAACCGTGGACCAAGTAGAGAATGAAAGTGTTTTTTATATGACATAAATAAAATAAAATTCTCTAGTTCATAGAATTATATTATTACCTTAATTTGAATTTAGATGTATAGCAATTGTATGTTGTCTATTGTTTTTGATCAATTTAAAAGGGGGTGGACTTTTATTATGGAAAGCCAATTAAAATCTGATATAGTTGACCAATAGACAATATGCATTTGGAAATATCAATTCTTTGATAGAATTTCATGTCTTAGTATAAGGATTGGGATGATGCGCCGTTAGAAATTTAATAATTTGTATTGTGTAAACCTGCAGTGGATTTTGAATCCGACATATAAAACTAAATTAAGGAAATTCTTAGGAATTAAATTTTGTTCAACTAAAAATAAAATAGTCAGTTAATTTAATTTAATTAATAGATCTGTAAATCCTTAACACAAAGCAGTTTGCATATTTAATGTTAAGAGATTCGAAATCCAATAAGGAGTTTCAATTATGAATTTATTATAATATTGAGTAGATACATTATTACATTATAAGGCAGCCTTTAATTTTATTCTCAGGATCCCCTGTTAAGTGCATGTGTAATTAGATCTAATGGAAAGGTAATTAAATAATTAAAATAATATTGCAAAATTGTAGATATATTATTTTATAACATATTGTTTTATTAATATTCTTTTTTTAATGGAAAATGATATAAAGAGATGCTTAAGCCCAAAACGTAGCATTATTTTATTTATAATTAGTTTTTTGCTCTCAATATCATAATACTCATCACAAACAGTCTTTAAAAGAAATTAACCGAAATCAGTATTGACAGGAAAGATTATAGAAAAAAACGATTGTGGTTTCGGTAAAGCTAGAATTTGAAATCATTGCTAGTTTCATTCATTCTAGATGTATTATATTGATTTCGATACTTCGATAATTATGTATTCCTTACCTAACAATGGTTTTTACCTGATATGTTATGCATATGCCCCCCCCCAATCTTGTTACTTTACTTGAATTTTCATTAATTAAATATTTAAGATAAAAATTGTCTTTTTATTAATTAAATAAAATATATAAACACATGAAATAATATAATATCTACGTTTGTAACATTTCCGATTAGAGATGCAGGACGTAATACACATAGCACATATGCTATTTCAAAAGATATGTCCGAATGGTATTGATGTTTTTCTTTGTTCACCGTTATGATACTTACGCATGCTCTATTTTTCAGTTCTAATTCAGCTAGGAAAGAATGCACATACATTACAAACAAGGAAGTTTAAAGGTTTTACCATCATGTTGGACATTAAAGTACAGAATATCATTTTTTTTTTCTGGAAAATCACAAATTTTCAACTAATAATTATGGTAGTATGATAAATTTACAAATGTAAATGATTTACAAATCTCTAAAGGATATTGGTCCTCATTATCCTTTCTTCGTGTTCTCAAGTAGTGCTTGTTAATCCACAAAACGAGTATCGCCTTAACCACTTTCACGGGCATATATAATAATATATATATTCTCATTGGACAGGAGCCAGAATTTGGTTTTTCTTAAAGGCAAAAACATATTTATCATTCATGTACCATGAATTAAAAAAATAAACCTAATTTAAAGAAGAGCACCAAGAAAATAGTGTAATTACTTAAGTAAAGTATATAAACAGTGGTCGAAAATTTGTTTGCAAAATAGTATAAATAACACCAAAATAACAAGATTTTTCAGTATCATAATGACTTTCAATTACGAAAAACTAAATTTTGTAAAATTTACATATTAAAATACAATGAAAATAATTATTAAATTTTAAAAATTTTTAAAGGTATGATATATGGGTGTACTTTTAAAAGTGAATTTCAATTCAATTTCATATTATTTTCTAAAAACTGTTAAAACTAGAATCATTAATTGATAATATTAAATTCACTTCTTTGAATAAATAAATATCAGTGTTAGGTTCAGTGAATTAAGAATCCAAAAAGTTTTGTAAGTTGTTAGGAGAGTTTTGGAAAGTTTAAATAATCCAACTAATAAATAATTGAAATATAAAAGTTATATAATATTGTATATTTAAAATTTATGTGAATTTTATGTTTCATAGAATGAAAATTAAATTTTAAACTAAAAATTAAAAAGAATATAAAATTAATAACTTAAATTAAATTTATGATATAAGTCATTCAATAGCAAGAAAACAAAATTAATTTAGAAAGTTGCAAAGACCTTGTGCTTTTATATGTATACTAGTGTTTTTCGTGGTATAACGGCGTTTGATTGTACTTCGATATATACTACATTTTTTACAATCTTGTTTAATTGTATGCTAGTATAATTATAAAGCATAAGTTTTAATTTAAATTTAAAATAAATATAAGTTGGTTAATTTGTATACTCATTTGTGTCTACGACTTTTTAATTTTCTTATGCTATATATAATATTAAAAACACAAGTTTTGTTTAAGATTGAAAACAAAATACGGATTGGTTATTTGTATATTAGATTTTTCCGTACAAGCTACTTATAGATGTTAACTCCCTTAATGTACTTAATATTTTTATATAATGAAAGAGTGAGTCTCAAAATAAACTGCAACCTCATCCCTAAAATCAAATTATTTTGGAGTTTCTAAATTTATGAAATGCAAGATTCTTAAAACCCATAGGTGCCCAAAAAGAAAATTCAAGTAATTATTCGAATCTTTGATCCCCTGCGGTCAGACACCAAAGCAATATTCATATACAAATTACAATGAAAATAATAATAAAGTTATTATTTTACTACTAGATAAAAAGAGGAGGATTTATTAGAATTGATAATGGAATTACTTAGCTGATGTGGCAGCAGTATAACTTACCAGTGCATTAGAGAAATTGAAATCATTATGCACATAATCACCAAATTCTTGAAACTTCAAAAGTGACCCCAAAACAAAAGAATAGTATAGTTTTAGTTTTTTCTCCAGTTTCGAAAACAGCTAAATTTTTTTTTCAAGTCAAACAGATTGTAGAATATAAAAGAAAAATATTAAGAAAAACAAAAAAAAAGATTTAATCATCAAAGCAAGGGAGATATAGAAATCTGGCTTTACGTTAAATTAGATTGGAATAGTAGTTAAAAATTTATTTCATAGACGAAAAAGGGAAATTAAAAAATAATGATTAAGGAATAAGACTTTTTCAAAACTTAAACATATAGATAAAAGAAACAGAATTATTGATTAAAAAAAACTACCAATTGATTTTCAAAAATCAACTCCTTCAACTCGAAATGCTATTAATTTAATGAAATTAGTGTTGATGGATAAAAAAAAAAAAATGAATAAGGAAATTTACAAAGTAAATCATGCTAGGATCTCAACATGGTCAGTTAATGAGTTTATTACTCATGTATTTACGTTCTCTATTGTGCTTAGGTTGTGAAATTTAAAATAAATTAATTAATTGAATTAATTAATGAAAAAATATTACATAAAGGAAAAAACGTTCTATTTAGGGTGTCAAGATAAGCCATGACACCCGAATACGATGTCGCCTAAACATGCAAAATAAACAGGTTATATTTAAGTTAAATGAGTTCGTTCAATAAACATGTTCACACATTTTATTACCGAGCGGAATATAAACATTTATATTAAATGGAGGTTGAACCTATTTATTTAAAAGTAAAAAGATAATTTTAGTGTTAATATAAATACCCAACTAGAAGATTATATTTAAAATTTGATGTTGTATTGAATTTTTTTGATTTTAGTTGGATAGAATTGTGGAGAATGGTGGGATGCAAATTGTTATGATATAAGAAAATTGTAGTTTTGTAAGGATATGGTTTGAGGTTAAATGGGTGTAGAACTAAGAATTACCATAAGTAAGTTGAAGTGGAGCGTGTATACAGGTCCCAAAACAACCGCAACTTAACTTGGCTTAGTGCCTAATTAGACGGATCACATATGTCGTGTTTGTTTCAGCCTATCTAATTTTCCGATACCGTGGTTTGGTTGATAAATTTTGAAGCATAGAGTTATTAAACGGGATCGGGTGCTTCATAGTTTCCTAATCAATGGCTGCTTGGCAAGCAAAGATTCGTGTGGAAGCCCCAACACCGCCAACGCTGTTTGACACTGCCATGTTTTATCCTCTCCAATAAAACTTTTAATTTTTCTCTAAACAAACCAGTGATAAAGAAAATGAAGTATAATTTTCTTCTCTTTTCTAGAATAAGAAGTGATGTATGTATATTCTATTTGGACAAATTATGTTTGATATACCAAGTAAAATCATACAAACATAGAAGAAAAGAAAGTCTTAAAAAAAATACTTTTTTCTCTTGTTATTTGGTCTCTCCCTAAAATAAGGATATTGTTAGAATTATAGATCAAAAGAAGAATGCAAGATATTTTCAAAAATAAAATATAAATAATTTGTTAAAGATGTCCCATTATCGATATATATTATTAAGAAAAATTAATTTAACAAGAGTAACACTTAAAATTTTGAATTGCTTAATTAGTCGATAGTTGTTAATTAATAAAAAAAATTACATAAAAGATACATTCTATTTCTAGTCTAATGAAACCCTCGATTTTTCTCGTACAACCCATATCAAGAAAAAAAGGATGATTTTTTTACTTTTTATGCGCTCCTTAAAAAAAAGTGACATTAGTTATAGTATGTCTGATTTGAAAAATTTATTTTTTGGGGGAAAAAATATATCTAATCAAATTAGTAGGTAAATATAAAAGGAAGGAGAAGAGCAGTATATTTTTTTCTTTTTTATCTCTCTCAAAGTGAAAATATTTTAAAATTGGTAATCAAATAAATATCAAAGATTTAAAAGAATAGATATATAAAATTTCAAGATGGTCTCATAGTATATATATATTATAAAAATAGTAGGGTGAGGTATATGAAAAAACATAAAAACTTAAAATTTTAAAATCTTATATGATGCTATATGTAGTTCTATTTAGAAATAATTTGTAATAAGATTCATGATCCCAATTTCAGACTAAACAAAAATCTTTTAATCTGACCAGTGATTAAGACTGATGGTCACGTTTAGGTATGCATACCCAAGAGGGGGGAGGTGGATATTGGGTTTTTTCTAAAAATTTGGCGGTTTAGAAAACGAAAAGTCAAGAATGTTGTTGCAGCAGATGATTAGAAAGGTCATTTGTGAGAGTTGAGGTTACCAATTAAAGAGTACCGTCACAAAATTTTGTTGGCAAAGAATAGAAAGACTTGTGAAAAACAGCTATGGTGGTAGTTCTAGAACTGCGTTCACAAAAGCTCAGAGCAGAGTTTTAAGAGAAGACTCTGTGAAGAATATATTAATTTAGAACTTAATGTACAAAGCTTAAGGCAAGTTTAGAAAGGACTTTGTGAAGAACAGCTATTGGCGTTGTGGAGAACTGCTTCAACAAAGTCTTTGCTATGCTACTTAGAAAGAGATTTCTGTCAAAGAACAGTAGTATGGCAGTTTGTAGAACTGGTTTCACGCGAAGCTGTTAAGACCAGAGGAGTTAGGAAGAAACTGGATGGATAATTTATGGATTTGCAATACAACTGGAGAAGGTATAGAAGGACATTATTAGAATTTGCGAGTATTATGTATAAGGGTATAGAAGATTCAGAGTTTAATGTCCCACAAAGATAAAGCTTATTCACAGTTTAGAAACTTAGAAAATGTCAGTGTAAAACTTGTGCATTTCTTAAAAAAAGTATAAGCAGTTTGTGTAAATAGAGATATAATCAAGCAGAACTTCAGAAAATAAAAGAGAGATAAAACAGAGAGTTGGTTAATAATGGTTCGGCACTAACTCGCCGTACACACTCCCCAAGACATCATCTGAGATCCCCACGTATGGATTATCTCTTTTTCAAGTGTAAGAGATAAACCAGACGATTTCAAGAAATAGATCAACACCAGGATCTAACAGTTTGTGCCCACATAAATTTTTGTTTCAGAAGGTTCTAATTCAACCGTCAACCTTTCTGTTTGTTTGCAGATAACAGAAAAACTCATAGTCAAGACAGTTAGGGAAAGTCACACAACAAGGAGAAAGTGCGCTTGGATAACCCTGATTGACAGCCATAAGCTTTTCACCTAAGCTATTACACAAAATGGTTTGTTCGAATTAAAAAAGGCTCCTAGTGCGGTATAAACAGAGTTACAGGAATGCGGTATATAGACAGAGAGAAGATGGTGAAATAATAAGGCATAGGGGAAGAACAGAAAACAGGATGTAAAGATCAGAGACTTATCTTCAGAAAGATTATGATTAAATTTCTTTTCTCTTAAAAACATATTTCGTAAAGCAAAAAAGACGAATAAAGAATGTAAAGGGATTTTGACGAGAGGAGCATTTGAAAGATTAAAAGCATGATGATCAAATGGAATTCCTACTCTTAAAAAAAAAAATACCCATTATTTTCGCAAGAGCGAAAACCGTGCTTGTTATAGAGATGGATGAAGGGTCCGCGTTACGAAGAAGCCATGATCTTGATTTGAAAGAATATTTTTGGACATTCCGAAGAAGATAAGATTGACGAGGAAAAAGCATTTATATATTTGTTGAACATGAAAAATATTTTGAAGTAAAAAATCTTTTCAGTTTTAGGAAAGGCTGGTAGAATAAAGAAGAGATGTGAGCTTTCGGCTTTTTATAAGAGAAATGTTCGGGAAATAAAAAGATATGCAAATCACTTTGTCGGCAAATGATTTTGGGTTACCAGATAATAATAAGTCAAAATCTTTTTCATTGTAGATAAGTAAGACTTAAAAAGATTAAGTTTGAATGTTGTATTTAAGGTAGATACCGAAAATCCTTTTGAGAGAGAAGTGAAAGAATATTTTGTGCTGTATAAAAGAATATGTTGGTATCGGTGATGGCCTACAAAATTATCCAAGATACAGACCATTAAAAAAGAGATCTTGCAATAAGTCTTCACGGTCTTAAAGAATCTGGGAATTGTGTAGAGGACTCATCTTCTTTAGCAATTTGCCGGATATTTGAAGGGATTCTGCATGAAGATTAGGCATCATACGAAAATATTAAAATTTAATTTAATTTGCGAATTCAGGTGCAAAATCTCAAGATAAAAATTCAGCCCTTGAGCCAAGACTGAATCGTGCTCCCTTTTTATAATGACAAAAACAAGAAATTTATCAGAAACAGTATAAGATCAGTCTCCCCTAAATTTATGCATGTCAACAAAAATGACAGAAGTTGGCTGAAACATAAAAATTTATCATGAGAGCAAAGATTCAGAATTTACATAAAAACATTCCCCTCGAATAAGTTCATATAAATATTGTGTGGTGTTAGAATCAGAAGCAGATTTGATAAGATGACGTTAAAATGTAGAGACTAGTTCCAATTCTAATGAATCAGAGCATACAATGTTGAGAAAGTGAACTAAGTTCCTAAAAGCGTGAACAATCAAAGCACTGTATATAAAAGTCATTTGATGTTTTGTTCGTATAGAAAGTTGACATCTAGAACAAGAAAGAATATCACAGGATTAGAACGATTTAGATAAGCAAAGAGATTAGAGCTTACTAAAAATTATTGTATAGTTTATGTTTAAGTGAAGTAGACAATAAAACTACAGCCAGAACACAAAGATTAGAGAACTAGGAGCAGAATAAGGTGAGAAAATGGATTGCAGCAAAACATAGTCAGAGATAGTATTAAAGGAGAGAAGAAGGGGGTTTTGCAAGGGGAAGGGTTTCGAGGATCAAGTTCTAATTCTTTGTGAGGAAGCTGCTTGAGATTAGATGAGCAAGTGAGGTCTCAACTTAGAATTCTCTGGAATCTTTAGAAGAAGGATGCATAGGAGGTATTCTCCATTGGAATTGCGTATTCCTGGCCGCAGATAGTATGCTTGGAACCCTTTTAAGCTGTGGCTCTACAGTAGAATGTAGGCGTAGCCTTAACTTTGAGGGAAGTAGCAAGGTCTTTCGATTGACACTCGTGTTACCGTTCACATGAGAAATGCAGATGAGAACTAGGTGTCTACCATGAGCCCTTACCGATGCGTGATGCGGGCTCATGCGATTCCGCTATTATGCTCTTTAATGGAGATCTTTCTCGGGATTCTGTTCAACATAGCCTCTGTGACTCTGTCTGGCTGACGAGAATTGCTAGAAATTCTTTTTTTAGCTTCAATTTTTAGGGGCTCCTTCCTCTTCATCACTTAATGGTTCTAATTTCTCGTATTTTTGGCATCACGGGAGCATCGTCAGACTGTCTACTTCTTCGTCCTCCAGTTGACTCAGGTGCTGTTCAGTGTGCAGATCCACGAGCCCAGTCCTTTCTGCTCAATTTTAACCTCAACTTTCCCGTTTTCCTTGATCTTTTTCTGGTTCCTTGTGGCTGAGCTTAGCTGTCGGGTATGTTGGCTTTTTCTTTTCTATGTCTTCTTCTTTTCTTCTTTCTACTTCTTATTAATTTTCTTTGCCTTTTTCCCAATATTCTTGTTTCTTCCTTAGCTCCTCCTGTTTTCTAAATCCCAATTTTTCCTTTTCTGTTTAGTCCTTCCCAACTTTTTCTTTCTTTTCCTCTTGCTTCTTGCTTCAGTCCTTCAGTTTCAAAAGAATTACGTATCTTAACTTTGGAAAACATGTATGGGACACTCTTCTCTTTGGTCCGAAGTCGTCTCCGTAAAAAACTCAGAAAAAACAAGGGGAGTCGAATACCATTCCGAGTGGGGTTAGCTTCTTTCCAAACTTTGCCGATCTGGAGGAAGCTGAGAATGAATTTTCGTTCCCTGGTTTGTTGTTGGTTTTACTTTTCGATTTGCCCTTACCCAAACTTGATCACTTACAGTTTCGTTCAGTCCTGGATTTTGCGTTTTCATGAGCTTCTCAGTAAACTTCATGAGAAGTGTAGTCTTTCCGAGTCAAAGAATCAGAGGGAGAGAGAAAGGGAACTGGAGTGGCCATGCTTAGGGTTTTTAACAAACGAAGTTTAGTTCATTAAGAAAAAGATAGCCCAAAGAAGAAAGGTTAAATGTAATGGTTGGATACGCAATGGTAATGAGTGTAGAAAGAAAGACTAAAAGGAGATAAAAACAGTTTTTTAAAGCAAAACTAAATTGGAGCTAAAAAATTTTAAATAAAAACAAATAACACAATAAAAAGAAATCCGCCAAAGGAAACAAAATAAGATTGAAATAAATAAAATACATAATTAAAAAAATGCTGACTGTTTTTAAGAAAAATAAGATCTATGTTAGATGGTGACGATTAGAAAATCGGATGACATTATGATCTACATCAGAACCTGTGGTATGATAGCTCTTCTAAACACGAAAGAAACCGTGGTTGGTTTTTTTTTAAAAAAAAAAAAGAATACTCAGAGTAGAAAGGTATAGAACATAACCAGAACATTGTCTTTCAATCTCAAAGTATAGGAAAGCATTGAGAACATGACACAGAGTTCTAAAGAGTTAAGAGTTGGATAGAACTCACATACCAAGTTCTGCTTCTAATTTAACTAATTAACTTTCACTTAAAGGTTAAGTAAAAGGAGTGTCAGTTCTGCAATGCTGTTTCTGTAGGAATGTAACTCATCACTAGTATGCAACCGTATGTTGAAGCGATGGATCACGTATGAAGTAATTGCTGAGTTCTAGTTATGCTTGGTTTGGGAGTGGCTAACTGGCGATTCTTAGGATAACTTGATTCTATACTGGTCACAGTTTAGGTTGGAAATGGTTTTCATAATTTCCGTAAACCAGTGAGTTTGCCAAGATATGTTTGATCCATAACTTGTGCAAATATAGCTTTCTAGTACCCAAGTATATATGCTTTGAGTAGAAGGAGAGCCCAATAGAAGTCTGTTTCTTACTAAGACCATGATGATAAAGAGCCGGCTGACCAAAGAAAGCTGACAATTCTTGACGTGCTCTTCTATCTATTCTGCTTCTTGCAAAAAGTCAGAATCGACGGATAACCAACAAGATCCAAATGTATCATGCTTGAGAATACCATTAGACCCAATTAGAAGTTCATAGAAGATATGCTGTAAAATTCTTTTGGTTTACGAGGCAAGGTTGAAAATAGATGCTTTAGGACGATGTTTGGAAATCTAGCCACAGGTAAACAAGACACTTAAAGTGAGATGGCCGAGGTCTGCGTTGCATTTTAGATGATGTAGTAAATAAAGGCGCAATCATACGTTCTAAAACAATGGAATATCCACATCTTTCCTTTTTCATTTCCTTTTTCTATTTTGAGGATGGACTGCATGGGTGACTAACATGGACCTTGGCATTATCGCCATCGTTGAACCATTTTAGGACAGTTTCTTGAGGTTTACTCGCGCTTGGGTATATGAGAAAATTTCCGGATTGTTAAATTATTGATTTAAAGTCCAAGGAAGAAGTTTAATTTCTCCCATCATACTTATTTCAAGAGCGATCTTGCATAAGTGGTTAAAAGAAGAGGCCTTAAAAAGAAAGTCGGATCAGATAGAAACCAAAGATTATGTCAATCAACATAGAGTGGGAGCCACAACGTGAGAATATCAGGGCGGTGTTATTCTTAATGAAATAGTGTGAGTGATGCAACCTTCCTCTAGAAAATCATTTTCTAATAAAACACTTACGGTTAATCATTCATGACCAAGCGTCTATGACTATGTTTTAACCCATAAAAGTGCTTTAGTAAGTTTAAGACGATGTTTGGTTTAGTCATAAACTCTCGAGAAACCAGGTGGTAATTCTAGACATAGCACTTTCTTCATTTAGGAAGACCATTTGAGGAAAAGCCACTTTTCAGCATCCGATTTGAGTATAACATGAAGTTTTTAAAACATGTGCAAATGCACAATGCATTCTAATGCCTCAGAGTCTAACCAACTGGAGCAAAGGTCGTCATCAAATCAAGGCCCTGTCTTGGTTATAGACCTTGAAGCCACTAACCTGTTGTTTTGTTTCTCACCAATATGTATCTCTTGTTCGATCAAGCTTATTTCTACAGACAACCCATTTGTTGTTAAGAGTGAGAACAGATGGGTTTTGTGGGCCTAGAAACAAGTTTGCCAAACCTGGTTTATCTCCAAACTGATTTAGTTGCTGTCTTGCATAGTGCAAGAAGGTCCCAACTGTTGATCATTTTGCAGCATCTTCTAAGATTGTGTAGGTCTAATTGAGAAACGAAAGCAACATTACCAAATATCTCTTAAGGTGAGCTCTGAGTCATCATCCTTTCTGAAGGGGTTGTCTGATGATATCCTCATTGAGGATGTGACTTGTGATCGCCACTGCTTTTTGGTAATTACAGATTCTTCATGGTTTCTGTTATCTGGGCCATTTGACTTTTATTGCAGTGTCTGATCTTCATGTTCTATCTTCTGTTCAGTCCCGCGATTATCAACATTCTGGTTCACTGTTCTTATTAGTTGCAGGTTGTTCTGAACTATTCATCTGGGGTTTTCTTGATTGAAATCTACAAGCATCATGCATTGTTGTAAAATTCATAGAGAGTAAGGAATCAAATTTCATCAAAACACAATTATGAAAGATTCTGTCGGGTGTAGACTAGAGTTTTCTAGGTAAGACACCCTATATGCGTTTACTGGATTACTAAGAATATTCTTAGAAATATTTCCTTCATAAAGATGTTAGCATCAGAATTTGGAGCAAGTGAGTTATTGGTCCTTGGTTGTGTATCTTAAGAGATAAGACATTGTACACCCGAGGAAAGATGTGAAAATAACCAATATTGCTTATCTACCTTTGTATAGCTTCATATGGTAGTCTTTTCAGTTAGAGTCTACCAATCCCTGTTGTAGAAAGGGTATAAACATAAGGTGCACAGCGTGGTCTGACCCAAAGATACTTTGGTAAAACTTAAATCAGCGTTCGGGCATGGTGTCTAGCCATTTCCTAAAGTGTTCTATGTCTTGCGGTCTGCTGGCGTACTCTATTGTTCTGGGGGGGGTTCTAGGGTTGGCTAAGAAGTTATTGGAAGATTCCTAATTCGTTTTTGCAGAAAGAGCACTCGGAATTTGGCTAGAGTTCTTAGAGGATTCTCTTCCGATGGTCACTTCTAATCGGCCAAGATGTGTGTATTCCTGTTCTCATTCTGCTATTCTCTTTGCAAAGATGGAATAAACACGGTCATGATGACTCATCCTTATTGTCTAAGAAGAGGGTACTAGGTGAAGTTCTAGAGAATGCATCAATAAAACAAGTGCATAAAATTTTCCTCCAAGACGTAAAAGGGCATTAAGCAGGTCCAAAGTAATGATTCAAGGGTGTAGCAATTCCCAAAGGTCGTGAGGAGAGTAGAACCAGTGTCCTTAGATGTTGAAAGATGTTCTAGGGTTTGGTTTGCCTAATTGACGAAGCATAAAAAATGTGATCTTGGATTTTCAGAACTTTGAGGCTGTGAACCAAACCGATGAGACCAAGGTCTTGGTGCTTAGACAGGTTTGAGAAGAGTGAAGGTGCGCATGCTTGCGAGTGCAAGTCGTTGTGGTATGGCCAGTAAGCAACTAGGAATTGGGTCAAGCAGGAAACTAAACATAGGTCTAGTTTATGCATATCAGAAAAGGGTCTACTAGGTATGATTGTTCCCGCAAACCTTTTTCCACACAAATAGGAAGTTTTGTTATCAAGGCATGTTGCTGGAACTTGCACAAAATATAGAGGTGCAGCAGAATCAGCTCTTCTATTTTTATCATACAAAAGCTAGACTAGCACTTGAACCAAAATTATAATGTGGAATCCTTCTACTAAAGGCAATACTCTTTTTGAAGGATTAGAACCTACCACCCACCGAATACCAACAATTTTACCGTATTGCTTTGTCTGCCAAGCTCACTGTACTCCCTTATTCCTTTCTAAATCTGGGTAGTGGAATTTCTTTTCTGATCACACAGCCACTATGCCTAGAGGAGAGAACAATGTCCACTTGTGACCCCACATCTCTATTTGTTCAGCTGCACTGGCCTTAAGGCACCAGCCTGGAAAAAAAAAAAAGAGAAGGAAAAAATCCCCCCCCAAAAACCGCCACCCAAGAAGTATGCTCTCCTTCT
>NW_023590916.1:0-73079 GCF_014843425.1 Jatropha curcas | reverse complement strand
TATATATCAGAGTAAATTATTTTGGTGTATGATATAATATTGGGAGATAAAACTTGGATTTATTTAATGGTTAGAACATTATGAAGTTAGATATAGTTTTTAAACTGAATGTATTTGAAGTGAATGAAATATTACAATAATGTTATTGAAAAGGCGAAAGCTTCATGATGTTCATGAAATTATAGAAGTGCTATTGTGGTTGTATATTAAAAGGAGTTTGATGGGGTTTGGAGTTTGTAATTTGGGAAGTGCTTTGTATTATCATGTTTGGCAACTTCTATTTTTAGGGGACTCTTGCAGTTTTTTTTTTGTGGATTCTCCCAAATCATTTTCAAAACAGAGAATAACTATTAATTGGCTAAACTTGTGAATACTAAGTCACTTCTAATTCATAAATAATGATTGTTTGATTTATATCAGGTTAAGGAACGGTGCTCCGGCACCGAAATGGGGCATCCACAGTCGGGTCTTTGGATCGGGGCAGCCGGGTGTTACATTTAGTGAATATCAAGAGCATAGGTTTATGGTGGTTTTCCCTAGGACTATAAATGCATATATATGGCATTTAATCTATTTTTGAAGTGAGAGTATGAGTATTTAAGTTAAATTACATGCCATATTGAATTTGGTTTGGAACTTCTCTCTGATGCGAACCTTTTGGTCTTTGGTAGGAGTTTGAGTGGATGTCTCAACATCTGTCAGATGAAGAGGTGGATAGTTAATGTCCCTCCTAGTGGTGGTATTCCTGTTGGAGATGTCGCTAGTGGGTGCTGTGGGTTTCTGATGCAGAGCACGGCCTCGAGGGTGGGGCAAGCTTGCTGGCAGGTCCTGCTGGGCCTAATCAGGATACATTTTGTTCAGCAGTTTAGTTGCTGCCATTGAGCAGGCAGCAAGGAGCTGTTCCCCAGGCTCCCAGTAGCTCCATGCCCCTGTCCCAGTTCGTCACCCCTATTGAGAAACTGAGGAAAATATGGAGCTGTTGAGTTTTTGGGTAAGAAAAGGGATGATGTGGCTTTCTGCAGCAGAAGTATTGGCTCCAGTCTGTGGAAGAAATATTGGAGCGATGCAAGTGCTCAACTCGTTAGACAGTGTTGGTTTGTGCGACTTCCTTATTGAGGAGAGAAGCTTACCAGTGGTGGGGATATTGTATCACGGACAGTTTAGGTGCTGAGCAAAAGGAACTTGTGACTTCTTTCTTTTTTGAGTTCAGTACAGAAATATTTGGGGGAGCTTTAACATTGACCCAACGTAAAGCAAGAGTTTTTAGATTAAACAGCAGGGCAGAATGTCCTTGTGGCTGAATATGAGAGAGAGTTCATCCGATTGAGCAGTAATGCACGGGAGATGAATTCCTACTGAGTGCCTGATAATTGCAAGCACTTCAGGAAAGGCCTTGCACGTGAATATCGCATG
The DNA here is from genome assembly GCF_014843425.1 of Jatropha curcas. The sequence goes on along the minus strand of NW_023590916.1, from coordinate 71,666 downwards.
CATTTGGGTTGCTCCATCCTCATAAACATCAATTGTCTTCCCCTAGTGAAGGCAGCTTTAGAGCTTGAGGAAGTGAGGAATGAGCAGCAGGTTAGGAGGCAACGAAGTCAGCAGGGTCAACAAAAGAGGGTTTAGAGTATGGTATCTGGACAGACTTCTGGGGCTCAGTCTAGTAGTAAGAGGCATAGGGGTCCATCACAGACCTGGCCTAGACCTATTCAGAGACATGGACAGGGTACTTATAGCAGAGTAGCTCCACAGACCACATCTATTGCTAGTGGTGGAGGTGCTACATGGATTGATATTCCGCCATGTCCTCAGTGTGGAAAGAAGCATTCCGGGGTTTAAGAAAGCATCTCGGGGTTTGTGGAGATTTTCTGGGGCATGCTTTCGATGTGGGTCTACAGAGCATTTTGCTTCGAGACTGCCCTATGACTTTGGCCTGTGGCTAGCTCCTCAGGTAGGGAGGTCAGCACTCCCTTAATGTTTCGAGAGGCAGTGGGTTCAGAGCCCCGTGAAAGTGAATACAGGAGGTACTAAAGGGAGTCAGAGGCCAGTTTCAGAGACAGTTGGAAAAAAACTTGAGTCCAGAGCACTGCCAGAGCGTATGCTATCCGACCGGGACTAGGGAGGAGCAAGGATGGCCCCAGAAACGTTATCATTGGTACACTTCTTCCTCTTGATATTTCTGTATATGCTTTTGATCCTGGATCTACTCATTCATATTTATGCATACATGTGGGTAGATTGGGTAATATGCATACTGATATGTTAGAGCATGGTATTGAGGTTACTAAACCCTTAGGTCATAGTGTCATAGTTAATCGGGTGTATAGAGATTGTCCATTGGTAATCTATGGCCATGTGTTTCTGAGAGATCTAATAGAGTTGCCTTTCTGGGAGTTTGATGTGATCTTGGGTATGGATTAGTTATCTAGTCATGGAGTTATGATTGATTGTAGACTTAAGAGGATTATACTCCAGACTTCATTTGGTGAGGAGATTGTAGTTGTGGGTGAGAGGTCGGATTACCTCTCTAATGTTATTTCTGCTTCTACTACTAGAAGATTGATCCAGCATGGTTGTGAGGCATGGTTTGCCTGAGGCCTATTAACCTGTGTACTTGCTCCAAAGAGTCAGAATCTCCTAGTGTCCATGATATACCCACAGTATGTGATTTTTCGGATGTGTTTCCAGAGGAGTTGCCTGGTTTACCTCCTAAGAGAGAGGTTGAGTTTGGTATTGAGGTTATGCCTAGTTCTGCACCGATATCCATTGCTCCGTATCGGATGGCAACTGTTGAGTTGAAAGAGTTGAAGATACAGATTCAGGAATTGCTTGATAAGGGGTTTATTCGTCCTAGTGTATCTCCGTGGGGTGCTTCAGTATTGTTTGTAAAGAAGAAGGATGGATCACTTAGATTGTGTATTGATTACAAACAACTTAACAAAGTTACTGTGAAGAATCGGTATTGTGAAGAATTCGTAAATCCATTGCCTCGGAATAGATGATTTGTTTGATCAGTTGAAAGAGGAAGCTAGTGTATTCTCGAAGATAGATCTGAGATCAGGTCATCATCAGCTTACAGGGTGAAGGCATCAGATGTACCTAAAGACTGCTTTCAGGACACGCCTACGGTCACATATGAGTTTCTGGTAATGCCCGTTTGGTTTGACTTAAATGCTATCCTGCAGTGTTCCCATGGATTTGAATGAACCGGATCTTTCATCCTTACTTAGATCAGTTTGTGGTGTGTCATTGATGACATCTTGGTATATTCTCGGACTAAGAGAGGATCAATGAATCACCATTTGAGAATTGTACTTCAGATATTGAGAAAGGACAGTTGTAATGCTAAAGTTGAGTAAGTGTGAATTCTGGTTGTCTGAGATTGCTTTCTTGGTCATATTATTTCTGCTGAAGGTTATTTAGAGTTACCCGAAGAAGGAATAGAGGCAGTGCTTGAATGGAAACCACACTAAGAATGTGACAGAGACTCTTTGAGTTTCTTAGGATTGGCTGGTTATTATAGAAGATTTGTCAAGGGAATTTTTCCAAATTGCGGCTCCTTTGACTAGGCTTCTTCAAAAAGATGTCAGATTCGAGTGGAATGATAAATGTCAAGAATAGTTTTGAAAGAAGCTAAAGACGATGCCTTACTGAGGCTTCCGTGTTGACACAGCCAGTTTCGGGTAGACCGTATGATGTGTTTATGGGGGGGGGGGAATGCCCCCCCTTTTTTTCCCCAACATAATGGGATTGGGGTTTGTGTTGCTTATGCAGGAGGTAAGGTTAGTTGCTTATGCTTCTAGACAGCTTAAACCACACGAGAAGGACTCCCTACTCAATGATTTTGGAGTTACAAAGCTCAGTCTTCACTTTTGAAAGAATTTGGAGCAATTACATTGGGTATGGTGGAGAAATGTCATCTGTATACGGATCATAAGAAGTCTCAAGTATCTGCTTACTCAAAAGGAGCTTAATCTGAGACAGCGGCAGATGGGTTGAGCTTACTTAAAGACTATGACTTCCACCCATTGAATTACCATCCGGGTAAAGCTAATGTGGGTAGCAGATGCGACTTAGTAGGAGTCCTTTGGTCTTACGTGCTATGAATACTGATTATCTGTTAGCTAGTAATGGGCACACGGGCAAGAGCTTATGATTAGACCTACTTCAGCAGATTCGAGATGCACAGAAGGATGATGAGACAATTGCCTTATGGAAAGACCTAGTCAGAGATGGAAGGAAAAAGAGATTTATGATTAAAGACGACGACTGCTTGTACTTTGGGGATCGGATTTGTGTGCCTAAAATTTCAGAGCTGAGGAAGAGAAGCTCATAGTAGTCCCTATGCTATGCATCCAGGCAGTAATAAGATATATCAGGATTTGAAATCACAGTATTGGTGGCCGGCGATGAAGAGGGATATCACAGATTATGTGTCGAGGTGTTTGACGTGCCAGCAAGTGAAAGCATGTTTTGAACGTGCCAAGCAAGTGAAAGCAGAGCATCAGTTTCCTTCTGGTTTGTTACACCCTACTTTTATTCCAGAGTGGAAATGGGATAAGATTACTAATGGATTTTGTGACTGGATTGCCTTTAACTCCTAAAAAAGAAAGATGCTGTATGGGTAATAGTTGACAGATTACTAAGTCAGCGACACTTTCTTCCTGTTAGGACGACTTCCACCATGGAGCAATATGCCAGAGCTGTATATAGATGAGATAGTGAGATACATGGTTTCATTCTTCTCATCATTTCAAGATAGAGATCCGAGATTTACTTCTAGAATTTTGGAAGAAGCTACAGGCCCTGGGTACTAAGTTGAATTTCAGCACAGCTTTTCATCCTCAGATAGATGGTCAGTCAGAGCGAGTTATTCAGATTTTGGAGGATATGTTGAGAGGTTGTGCTATTGAGTTTGAGGGCAGTTAGGAGAAGTACATTCGACCTGCAGAATTTGCCTACAATAACAGTTATCAGTCGAGCATTTAGATGGCTCCTTTTGAAGCACTGTATGTTAGGAGATGAAGGACTCCACTATGTTGGTCAGAATTGAGTGAGGGCAAGATGGTAGGTCCGGATTTGATTCAGGATACAAAGGAAAAGGTCAGAATTATAAAAGATAGATTGAAAGTAGCTTCAAATTGTCAGAAATCTTATGCAGACTTGAAGAGGAGAGATATAGAGTATGAAGTGGGAGATAAGGTTTTCCTTAAGGTATCTCCGTGGAAAAAGATATTGAGATTTGGAAGAAAGGGTAAGCTTAGTCCTAGGTTGGAAGAAAGGGTAAGTTTAGTCCTAGGTTCATTGGTCCATATGAGAAGATCATTGAGCGTGTGGGTCCATTTAGCCTATTTAGCCTATAGACTAGCTTTACCACCAGACCTGGATAGGATACATAATGTTTTCCACGTATCTATGTTGAGGAGGTATCGGTCCGACCCATGACATGTAATATCAGTGGAATCTGTGACTATAGAGCCAAATTTAACTTATGAGGAAGAGCCAGGAGGATACTTGCTAGGGAAATTAAGGAACTAAGGAATAAGAGAATTCCATTGGTCAAGGTTCTTTGGAGAAACCATAAGACCGAAGAAGCTACCTGGGAAAGTGAAGAGATTATGAGACAACAACATCCTCAGTTGTTTAATTCAGGTGAATTTGTGAATTTCGAGAACGAAATTCTTTAAAGGGGGGGAGAGCTGTAACGCCCCGTTTTTCTAGTGTTTCAATAGTAGTTTACCGGTCTGTGAATAGTACCACCGGTCCGGAAGTTGGTCTTATTTTTGGTCCGGCAAAATTACTACTTATGTTTTATATTTTATTTAACATTTTTGGAGCATGTATGCATGGTTTTTATGGGTAGCAAGTAAGTAAGGAATATTTTTGGAGAATTTAGAGAATTTTTGAATAGTGAATTATGGTGTTATATTAAGTAAGGAAATTTAAGGAATTATTTTTTTTTATGGAGTAAATTAGAAAGTTTTGTGGAGATAAATAATATTTTGAAGAGGAATTATTTTTATGGAATAAATTAGAAACTTTTGTGGAGATAAATAATATTTTGAAGGAATTTAATTGGAGAATATTTGGAGAGAAGACCAAAAATACCCTCCAATTTGGAGAAAAGACCAAAATACCCCCTTAGTTGCTTTAATAAAGCAACTATCAATTATTGAGCACCAACTTTTGCCTTCTTTTCTTCTCCATAACACGTTTCCTTCTTCTCCTTCTTCTTCTTCTTCTTCTTCTTCCATTCTTCATTTTTCTTCAAATTCTACTTAGTAAACAACCCATCCAACTTGATTTAAGGCATAAAATCTTAGAGAGTGAAGCTAGAGAAAGTAATATTTGGTGACTAATTTCAAGCATTTGGTGATTTTCCTAAACTTGGGTCAAGTAGTAATTTTATGAGAATGTGAATTATTTTTGGATTTTAGAGTTGTCTTTTTAGCAATATACATGCTTAATCATGCCTCCAATTACTTCTTTTCTTTGTTTTCCCTTTGTTTGATTTGAGTTTCTTCCATGTAGAGGGTGGAGAGTCCTTCTAATAAGGAATAAAGGCAAGACCCAAAGCTTGAAGAAGCTTTGATTAAAGCTTTGTTAAAGCTTGTTTTGAAAGGTTAGTGTTCATAAACACACTTTACCTTACTCAAATTTTTGATTTTGTGCCTTATGCTATTATGTTGTATATTTTGAGATTTTGTATGAAAATGATTGGGTTTGTTTGAATTTTGGTTGCACATTACATGCTCTTGGATGATGTTTTGAATGAGTATTTATGTTGTGGTAGACATTTCTACCTTAGTTCCTTTGTGGTTCATGTTCCTTTCATGGCTAAAGTAAAACTGAATTTTGGGAAAAAACGTTTGGATTTTGAGTGAGATTTAGGACATTTTTCAGTCCTTTTCCTAGTTTTCCTTTTGTGATCCTGAGTCCTTCATGATAAAGTTGTAGGCTATCTTCTTAGCTTTTCCAACCCATCCTCATTGTGTCCAATTTGGAGATATATACTCAACGTATGGCTTAAAACACGACCCAAACTGAACTCTGTTTGTGTCGGGCCACATGCATCACTGAATTGAGTGCCCATTTTGAACCACTATAATGACAAAGATTCGGTTCTGAGTTCTTCATAAAAGTTGTTCCCTGTGTCTTGAGAATTCTCTCGTTCTGGATTGGTTAATTTGAAGTGTGGGGTTTAGTAAGGAATTCAAGAAACAATGGACTTGGTTTGCTGAATCAGAGTCTGGTACTGTCAGTTTTGTGTTCCTAGCTTTTCTTTTGTTATGCTCATAGTTGATGCTGGGCTTGTGATCCTTCAATAACATTTGTAGAATTTTGTCTTATCTTTCTAGATGAACTCCTAATTTCATTTAAATTTGGAGACCCCAATCTCCGGTTATGTTTTAAAAACACAGCAAAGGTCCCATGTTATTTTTATGCTGAAAAAATTTTTCTATGTTAAGTCATTTTGTTTAAAGTATGAAGAATTTTTATGATTACTTAAGTTTAAATTAAGTTTTTATTATGAGAAGACTTAAAAAGAAAATGAATTTTATGAGAAATGGTTTTTGGTCTCCTAATATACTTGTGTGGATTTGGATGCCATGATTTGATTTTAATTATGTATCGATGAGAATGCCTCGTCATTTGATGCCCATTATGATAAGAAGCTATGATCATATGCTAGCACGTGGGGTGTCTTATGGTTAGGGCGGACGCGCTCTATAATGTTATGAAAAAAGGTTGGCGACCTAAAAGGCCATTATGAATAAGCTTATGAAAACTTATCTGCTCTTTTTCTCCTAAGTGTATATTGAGCCCTTATAACAATATTTTTAAGGAAGTGAATAAAATGAGATCACATTAATGTTATAACTCTAATTTACCAAACCAACTTATTTATGAAATCAAATGAATTTCTAAAGCATGATGTGGTTGGTGGGCATATGTACTGCATGTTCAAATTTAATCAATTTATGTTATATTAAATGGATTGTTTTTAAGTATGTTTGTCATCCACATACATTGGTTTGTTGTGTTTTTAATGAGCACACTGAGTTTTATAACTTAGCGCGGTGATTTTATCAACGCGCAAGTTGGAGATTGTGCTTGCTGCTTAAAGAACCTGAAGAGTAGCCATCAGAGTTGAAGAGATCGTTTTGGTAGTTGATTTAGTATTTTATGTAACTAAATAATGGCATGTATAAGTTTACATTTTGGAGACTGTAATTATTTCATTTATAACTTAAGCATGTTTATTGTTAAATTATTTTGGTGTAATATATATATATATTGGGAGATAAACTTGGACTTATTTAATGGTTAGAACATTAGAAGTTGATATATTTAAATGAATGTATTGAAGTGATGAATATTTTAATGTTATTGAGGAACTATGGAGTTATGAAATTATAGAAGTGCTATTGTGTTGTTATTGGAGTTTGATGGGGTTTGGAGTTTTTATATTGGGAGTGCTTTGTATTCATATGTTTGGCAACTTCTATTTTTAGGGGAAACTCTTGCAGTTTTTCTGTAGGATTCTCCCAAATCATTTCAAAACAGAATACTATTACTTGCTAAACTTGTGAATACTAAGTCACTTCTAATTCATAATATGATTGTTTGATTTATATGTAGGTTAGGACGGTGGGTGCCTCCGTACTATTACTTGCTAAACTTGTGAATACTAAGTCACTTCTAATTCATAATATGATTGTTTGATTTATATGTAGGTTAGGACGGTGCCTCCGGCACCGAACGGGGCATCCACCGTCGGGTCTTTCGGGATCGGGCGGCGGGTGTTACAGAACCTCCCTTAGAAATATGACTATTTACCTGTTTGAATATCACAATAATATTATTTATTTATCAATCAATACACACAGCCCATCCGTCGAGCAACTCACAACAACTCATCCCACCCGCCATAACCTTGTTCATCAATCAATTCGATTACTCAATTCACACAGACCATTCATCGGGCAGTCAATTTAACCAACATAAACATTAGCTAAGAATTCCTATTTCAATAACAAATCTTCTAATTATAGCTAATATTCATGAAATGTAATTAGCATTATTCAAAATTAACTGCTTCTAATAATATGACCTAACTAATTCTTAACAAGAATTATATCTAACTAATTATTTGTTAGAATTCAATTTATTCAACTATAAATTTTAAATTTGGAACTTTTACTGAAAATGGGAGAATAGATCTTAGGGCGTACCGGTTGAAAATCGGACTACAATTCCACAATCCCAATGAAGAGGAGATCATTCTGACTTTTTGGAACCTCGTCGGAGTGTCGCCGGCCGGTCACCGGACCGCCGCCGTTGCCACCATGCACGATGGCCGGAAAATCGGCCTTTCCCAGAAATTTATCACGATTATACCGTTCGACTCAATTTTTCGTCAGGAGTCCGATTTTGGCGTCAGTTGGGCGAGATTAGTCCCCCTAATTGGCCGGATCGAACCCGATAGTCCTCTCCTCGCCGCAGACCATGGTGTTTTCAATTCCTTCCACCAAAACCGTCGTTTCTTAGATGGAAATTGTTCACACAAGATGGAGGAATCAATCGAAGCTCACCTTGAGGCCATCAACTGCTTGAATCGAGCTTAATCAATGAAAATCCAAGATTGGGAGTTGTCGGGGGTGACCCTCCTGTTTCGCGCCGTTTGGGACTCTTTCCGCATGAAGGGAGGCCGGAATCGTGGTCGTTGAGGCTTTAGGAGGCGATCGCCACCCACCCTGGTTGCGCGTTGGTCGGAGAGCGTGGAGGGAGAGGGGAGAAGGGGCTGCTGCTCCCTGGAACGAAGAAGGAGAAGAAAAGGAAAAGGAAAAGAAAGGAAAAATCTTAGGGCTTCTAGACCATTCCGATTCGATTCAAACCGATTTGGTCTAATTCAATGATTTGGCTCTATTTTGCTTGGTTTACGAGGTTTTCGCATGGTTTACAGATCCGATTTGGTTTAATTTTGTTATTTTAGTTAGGTTATATTTTTTGTATTTTTTTTATTTTATTAATTTACGTAGTAATCACTTACATACACACATGTATACATATTTATAATAAATTAATAGCTAGAGCTCCATATTTACTCTCGAACTTTCGAAAGATTCTCAACTCGTAACTTCGATAATATGTTTTGGGCTTGAGGCCAACTCCGTAAACTTGGGCTCGAATCAGAACTAAAAGGTATTTGCAGCCCAAATAGTCAAAATTTCTGATTTTTGATTTAATAAAAATTCAAAAATTTTGAAAATAAAAATTCGGGGCATTTCAACTCCAAAGGGCGAACTAATTTATATTCTGGGGTAACATTGTACATAGAACATATATCTAGGAGTTCGCCTTCATCAATATCAGAAGGGGCATAAGCAATCATGATATTCTCTTTCCTGCACTTCACTTCGCCAACCCTAGACTCAGTAACTTCAACATTCTCATCCACACGACTAGAGGAAGAAACCTCAGACTGATCATCCAAAACCCGAACATCCTCATCACTAGACGAGCCCATGATCTAGAAAGAAGTATATAAGAAATGAGCAAAGTTACAGAACTTACTGAAATGAAGAAAGCTAGAGAGAGAAAGAAAATAGTTTTGAAGAGAGACGCTCTGAAGACTGGAAATAAGCAAGTAAATAAAATGAGAAGGGGAAGAAACTACATATAGAAGACTGGGATACTAAAAAGTCACTCTCATTTAATGAAGCGACTCTTGAAGTTCCTCTTAGAGAAATGTAGCGTCGCCTCTTTTCTCTAAAAAAGAGTTGTCTATTTGTTTGAGATTTTTATGAATGCACTTGCAACTTTATTGTACTTTTCCTTTATTTTTGCTCTCACAACTTTCTTCTATCTCCTCTTCATTTTACCATTCAAAATTTTCATATATAAACAGAAATAACACATAATTATTAGTTTATATGATATGTAAAATTGAAGTGCGAGGGTAATTTATATACAAAAATAACAAAATTATGATAATAAATACCAAAATATATCAATTAAAGAAAAAAAAAAGAAAATTGAAGAAAAATTATAAATGTAAAGAAAACACACACACACAGAGATCAAGCTTATTTAACTCATCGAACAAACTATTATTTCCCAACAAAGGAAAAAATTCAAAATGTTCATCACACATGTCGCATGATATATACATAAACTTTTCACAACTAGGTATTATTTTGTTTTGCAAAAATATATAATATAAACTTTTCACATTAAATAATAAATTAAAAATAATAATAAATATACTCTTTACAGGAAATACATATCACATCTAATTCACTAATATCATCTAGGTTTTTATTAGTCATAGAATTATAGTTGCAATCTAATAGTAATTTAATTAACTTTTATTCGTACTTAGTAGTTTTAAGTATTACAAAATAAGTTAATAGTTCAAATACTCTAGTTAAAACATCATTATTATTCAAATACTCTTAATATGGAAAAAAACTAAAAGCCAATGATACTTTTAATACTAAAACAAGAAGAAAAATGATACAAACTGAAAGTCAAATAAGCTTAATTAGATTATGTATCAACTTCAATGTTACTAGGCCTTCATTGAATGATAATATTGTGTCTTCCTTGCACTCCAACATGGTTGGGTATGGCAATACAAAAGTTTGTACCCCTTTCTTATATTATATTATTAAATTCTACAATGGATGTAATTGGAAAAATTGGAAGTTATTCACAGTTGTTATGGGATCTTACAATAAAGTCAAATCTTATTCATCTAATATTTTCAATGAAAATTTGTTTTGGCACGTCTCTATATTCTTCAGTTATAAGTCTATGGGATTCTATATCTTATTTGATAATCTTTATAATAATCAATAGCAGTTTGAATGAAATCATTTATCCATTCAATCGAGCTAAATTGAACATAAAATACATTTACATCTTACGTGTTAGAGAACGATGAGGAGTATATTTTTTCTTTTTGTTTAAAAATCTTAATGGACATTTGAGTTTATTTCAATTAATTAATATAATATATATTTAAATACACAATATGCATAATAAGTATGATGATCAATTGTCATATTAAATAAAAGAAATATTTTGTTAGTAGTTGAAAATGCAAAAAAAATGAGTAACTCAATATGCATATAAAATAAGAATTTTGCATAAGTTCTTACTCAACTCACTCCAATAAAATTATCAAAAACTAAGAAACATCACCAATTTCTTTTTTTTTTCTTTTAAATACAAAAAAAAAATACAAGTTGAATATTACTAAGCTTTTAAAATTATTTAAAATTTTCGTACACCCAAAATAATTATTTATAATTTTTAATACTTTGATTAAGTGATATAAAATGATTAAAATTATTCTAATTCTGAATACGAGGAAGACAAAAAAAAAAAAAAAAAAAAAAAATAAAATGATTAAAATTAATTCTTAATTCTGAATACAGAGGAAAAAAAAAAAAAAAAAAAAAAAAATTATTAGCATTTTTTTAATTCACTAAGAGGCCCAATGACAAGAGGTAGTTCTTCGCTAATAGTACTAAATTGGTGCAGATGTGGTCAAGAGGACTACGTGAGATGTTTTACTCATATATGATATATTTGATAATACACAAAAAATGTTTAGTACTTCAAAGATTATTCCAAAAGTGATTCTTTCATGGAAATTATTCCATTGAACATTACCTAAATTTGGCTTGTAATTAAAAAGTTTAAACTCTACATGATTTTAGTAATAATTAAAATAAATTTTGATTATACTACTTAATATTAGTGCCCTTGAAATGCTAATGAGAGATCAAACCAAAAAGATTCTATTTCAAAATACATCAATTATTTGCCTCCAATGTAAAACTTTTGTGAGGGATCAATGACAACTCTCTTACATGTAATGTAATAGCGTTTTTTAATATCCAAATATTAAGCTCGATCAACGTTTACATAAATCTTCATTATGATATATACATTATATTATTCTCACAAGTGGGCAATGGATGCTAAATTTCTCTTTGTAAAAAAAAAGTCATCAATGGATTACCGATCAAAGTATTTAGTCGTAAAAAGTATCAAAAATATATCTGTAAGAGAAGTACCAACTAAATACTATCTTATTTTACATTAAGATATATATATAAACTTTTCGCATTATATTATAAAATAAAAAATATTGATAAATATACTCATTACAGAAAATCCATATTGTGTCTAATCAATAATATTATCTAGTTTTTTTATTAGTCATCGAATTATCGTTGCAACCCAACAACAATTTAGTTAACTTTTGTTCATACTTAATAGTTGTAAGTATTGAAAATTTACTTAATAGATCAAATATTCTGGCCAAAATATCATTATTATTCAAATACTCTTAATGTGAAAAAAAAAAAAAAAAAAAAAAAAAAAAACTAATGTGAAAAAAAAAAAAAAAAAAAAAAAAAAAAAAAAAAAAAAAAAAAAAAAAAAAAAAAAACTGATCGTACTCTTAATACTAAAACAAGAAGAAGAGAAATGATGCAAACTAAAAGCCATATAAGCTTAATTAGACTATGTATTAACTTCAATATAGATGAATTTCCCTGGATTAGCTACTGATTTTCCTTTTGATTTGGTACAACAGTAGGCCATTACATTCCCTGAACCTTTGAGCTAACTCATCCTACATATCCTTTGCACAATTTGCATAAAGAGAAGCATCGGCTAGTTCTTTTGATATTGAATTCAAAAGCCAAGAAGTCATCATACAATCTACTTTGACCCATTTATTATGTAAAGGTGAATTAATGTTTGGTTTTAAGCATTTACAATTGATAAAGCTCAACTTGTCTTTAGCTTTCAACACTATCAACATCGATAGACTTCAAAATAGATGATTTCTGCCACTCAAAGGAGCACTCACCAAAATAATAAAAATTATAGGATTCCTAATTGATTTAAAATAAAATATCTAATTAAATATGTATTCCCTCTATTGTCTTTATTTTTATTTAGAGAAAATTTCAATTTAGGATGTTCTTTTTATATAGAGAATTTTATTTGAAATGGAAAATTTGAGAAGGATGCAATTGAAGAAAGTCTATAATGCCCTCATTTGATCTTAGTTTGCGCATTAATTATGCACAGTTAGTGAGAGAGAGAGGCAATAAAAAAAAAGGTTGGAAATTTAATATAATTATGTTTCCGAAGTAAAACAAAGGTTGAAAATTTTAAGTCACAAAATTGTTAATTATTGAAGAGTTAAAATGTGCTAATATTAGAAAATATTGAACACAAGTCTTTATTACCTACAGGTGTATAAATTGTTGAAGTGTGGTCTATTTATAAATATATGTTCATTTTGTTATATTTGTCTACAAACATTATATTTTTGTTGTATAGCATCAGAATAAGGTTTGATTTCTCCATCTTTAATCTTTATGTGCACACATAAGAGAAATGCACCCAATTCGTGGCTAAAAAGCGAATTGTCATGCGATGTCTAAGAGGAATTTCTTTTATCATTTCACCTGAGAATTGAACTCTTTTTTACCCCTATTTCATGAACATTTCATGGCAATAGAGTTATTCTTTGGATGTTACTTTGCATTTTGCTAAATTTTATAAACTATCTTCATAGAAATATTGAATATGGCCGTAACTTTTTCATAACCGCGCACATTTAGATTACTTTGTTGCATCTCAATCAAACGCATGGTGGTTAATAACATTATCAAGAATGCTTTTGTTTTTGTTTCCTTTTTTTCCTATTACCTGGAACAACATTTAGGGATGGATTAGTGTCGGTAACAACGATAACACATTCTTCATCATCAAGTAAGTAGTTCAAGCCTGGTAGTTGAAAAGTAGTGGGCATATTTTCAAAATATGTGCATGATTCAGTTAGAATGTCATTAAGATCAAATAAAAATATTGGATTCATGACGTCGCAAATGTAGTTGCCTTTTACCCTTATTTTCGAAAATGGTGTGAATGCAATTACATGTTCTAGGTTTGGTCAAAATTTACATGTGGCCATATTATAAAAGTTGAAGATAGTTGTAATAGCCAAAAATTTTAGTTCCATATTTTCGTTAATTTGCACACATATTATTGAAAACACTCAATGTTGATGTAAAATGAGTGAAAATCAAATTTCCAAACCGTAAAAATCAAATTTGGAAATTTTAAATTCTTAAAATCATTATATCATTTCTTTAAACTTTCCCTTCATTTTCAAGCATTAATTGCTAAATAAATGTGTCCTCGGGACTCTCTTTTTGTGAGCCGGCTCTCTCATAATTAATGGAGCAATTAATATAAATTAGAGTACATTAGCCAAAAAATGAAAAGAAAAAAATTTAGTTTAACTTAATCTCTGTGCATTTTCTGTTTTCTCTAAATGAAGAGAACAGAAGGAGTAATAATTTGATTTGACAATTGGATTTACTTATTTTTACAATTTTAAATTTCAAATGTCTAATTATCTCTATATTTATTTTAAAAATTATTTTTTAAAAAATACATCCAATTAAATCATAAAAATTAAATAAAATTGTATAAATTAAAAAAAAAGAATAAAATATTGAATAAAAAAAGAGCTCTTGAATTTTTTTCCATTATTTCATCTTTAATATAGAAAAACTGAAAATGAAAATGATAGCAAATATGCCCAAATAACCTTTTTTTTTTATTAATTCAAACTTTATAGTGTATTTTTTAGTAAGATTTCATTAGATTAAAAAATGAAATTTTTTTTTTACATTATATTAGTCAAATACAATAATATGTAAATAATCCAAATAAGAGTACACCATCATCTCCAAAAAAATCAAAGAGAAAGAATATATTTAAAAAAAATTATTTTAGTTCATTATATTTAACTAATAGAGTCTAATAATAAAGTGTTTACCCATATTTTAAAAAATTCAGAACATAATTAATTAAAAAAAATTTTAAATTTCATTTTCAAGATATGAATTAAGATTTTTGATTTATCTTCTAAAAAGTAATATCACATGAGAACTTATAATTAAGAACATCAAAATCTATTAATTATAAAAATTATTGGACAATAATAATGCAAGATCAAATAGAGAAAATATCAAACATGAAGAACATTATATTAAGAACACAAAATCTATTAATTATAAAAATTATTGGACAATAATAATGCAAGATCAAATAGAGAAAATACATATACATATTTTCTCCAATTAAAATGCATAAAAAATGTAACTAAAAGAATATTCAAAAGGAAAAATGGAATTTATTTTCTCCAATTAAAAGACAATAAGAAAATATCAAAATCTATTAATTATAAAAATAATTGGACAATAATAATGCAAGATCAAGTAGATCAAAATACATATACATATTTTCTCCAATTAAATTGCATAAAAAAATCTAATTAAAAGGATATTCAAAAGAAAAATGTAATCTATTTTCTCCAATTAAAAGACAATAAAAAAATACAACTAAAATAATCTTTAAAAGGATAAACTTAAATAGTTTCTCCGGTTAAAATGCATAAAAATCTAACTAAATGAATATATTAGAAATTCAAAATTAATCTAAGGATATTATAGAGAATTCCATTTTGCCACTCCTATTCTCACATTTATTTATCATATAGATAGGTAGCTAAAGGCAAGGTTTGTTTTAAACCCATAAAACAAACAAACTTGATCAAGAAGTGGTCCCTCGTCCTAAAATGGTTTCCATGTCACTGCTGATGTGGTTCCTTGGACTCCCTACTTGCCGATCTACGTCAGCATGCTGTTTACGCGTCTGCTCCTCCAACAAGCCGTCCAGTTAGTTTTTTGCGAAAATTCCTGAGCTTAAGAAACAAGCAAGAATAGATGATATAATTTGACAATGGGTCATTAGAAATTAGTGTTTGATTTTTTAACTTTCAGTACTCCATCCGTCTGATTTTGTTTGCATGGTTTGACAAAAACGTATAATAAGAATTTAGTCAATAAAAATTATTTTATTATTTTTTACCCTTAAAGCATTAAGATATTAATAAAAGTCATTCATTTAATGAACAATTATAAATGTTATCATGAGAAAATAATTATTTATCATAAAAAAAATAATTATTTATATTCATAAAGGACATCATAAAAAAAATAATGATTATTATTCATAAAGAGCATCTTTAAAATAAAGTAAGAACAACCAGAATAAAACATGCATACAGAGAAATATTAATGTAAGGAAATAATATTTATATTCAAAAGACATCTATTATTTATATTCATAAAGGACATCTAAAACAAAGAATAACAACCAAATAAAATGGTACAGAGAGAATATTAATTAAGGAAATAATTATTTATATTCATAAAGGACATCTAAAAGAAAAGAATAATAAAAAAAAATGGGACAGAGAGAATATTAATTAAGAGTGTCAGACAAATCTAATATATGGATTAAATACGGTTAAGTCTAGATTTGATAAACCATGATAGAATGTAATATAGTTTAATTAACAGTATGTATAATGTAATGAGTATTATAAAAGGTATGTCTGTTGGAAAGTATTTTGAAGCTATTCAACAAATAATTTTGGGTATATCAAATCAAATTCATATAAAAAATTATATCTTTAATACTCGGTACACGAATGGTTTAAGAATATTTCAGATCATAATTAAAACATTTATATACTGTTGTTGATATATACATCAATTTAGAGATCAACATTCCATTAATTGAGTCTGACCAAATCGAATTAGCTCAATTTTAATCGAATGCATTTTTATATAAATTGAATCTGGAACCAAATACTTTAAAAACAGATTTAATCAAATCAAATTAATTTTAATTCAGTTTGAATTAGATTATTTCAAATCAAATTAACTATTTTGACCTTAAAAATAAATTTGATTAGTTATATACAGTAATTGAACCAAAACCGAAAATTAAATGGTTTTTTTTTATCCAAACTAATAGATAATTGAATTTTTAAAATAACTATCTAAATCCGATAAAAAATGATTTGGTTTTGTTCAACTAGAAACCGAGTATTGCTCACCTATAGACAACATATGTACCAAGCATTACAAGATCTCTTTGCCTCTGTCCATCAGCCCACTCCCAGTTTCCATTGAAACTTCCTACCCAAGAAATCAAATTAAGCTCATGTGATATTCAATAGTGGTGGAAAAAAAAATCAAGAGATATGCCTAATGCCTAATGCCTAATCCAAGGGCAGTTTGGTGCAAACGTACCTAATTATTTGTCCTTCCAATTATACCCCTTTCAAGTCAAGTTGTCCTAAACTATCCACTATTTGGATTCAACATTCAGCCTATTGCAATTCATCTCTCTCTCTCTCTCTCTCTCTCTCTCTCTCACCCCCTAAAACAATCAAACATCATGGTCGTGGACCAGTAGTTCAATAGTTAGCATGTATTTTCCACATTCTATGAATATCTCTAAGATGCTTTTTTTTTTTTTTTTTTTTTTTAAGATAAGATCCTTAGATTGCTTTTTTTTTTTTTTTTTTTTTAGATAAGATCCTTAAGATGCTTTTTGATGATAAAAAGGAAAAAAAAAAGTTTGGATTCTCTCATCTTTGCACAAACAGACAAACTTGACCTATAATATTTGTGTAATCTCAACCCTTGAATTGACAATGAGCATTGAGATTTTTTTAATAGAGATTAATTTTTAATTTCCATGGAATTAGTAGTTATTTATTGAAGAATAAAATCTCAAAGGCTGAGATTAACTAAATATGATAGTTCATATTTGCAGACATTCTTAATCCCTAGAAATACTAACCTATACGGGTGCACCACTGCGGCAAATCTAAAAATGATAAAAGTTGTTCAAATAAGGCCTGTTTGGTAACCACTTTGAACTAGTTTTCGGCGTTTTGTCTTCTCTATTAATTGTAATGTTCATTAATATAGCTTTTATAATAGCTTTTAGAATAAACCCTAAGAGTGTAAATATATTTTCCCTGGGGATAAAAGGGGACAATATATTGTTAAATGACCGATACTTTTTTGAATGACAATCAACTATTTGGTCTTCTCACTTCAGTGAGGAGTTAAAGGTCTCAAGTTTTAGTCCTCTCGACCACAGGTGTTTTCACCAATTTGGTGAGCCAAGGGGAGGACTACCCTTTATTGTGTAGCATGCAGTGTTATTTCGGCCTATAAAAGCCTTCAATGAATTTAAAAAAAACTGACAATCAACTATTAGCTAAGTATAGGAGGAATGAATATAATACCTATTGTAGGCAAATATTTTCTATTAATGCCAAGAAGAGGTAAAATGAAAGCAGAATGAACCATCATTAGGAACATCTAATAGAGAAAAGCAGGGTATTAGTTGAAAATGATGAAACTTTGAATTTGATCAAGTGAATAGAATATATCACACTGGATATCCATATCAAAAAAAGACTTATTTTAATGCCAAGGATTTCAACAAGGCAAGAAACAAGTCATATAGCCGTAAAAAGAGTAATTCCAAGTCTAAGAAGGTAGCTTGAAAACAACCTGACAGAATTCCACTTGGTCTAACATATACCAGAAAAAGTCAAACTTGGCAATGTCACCAAACTAAAGAAGCTGAATGCTTTCTTTTGCTATAAATAGTACACACCTCATCAACTTCATGCAATAAAAACTCATCTTCTTTCCTTTTCTCACCTTCGCTTATTGTATTGTATAATGGCTCCCTCTCTTCGGTCTGTTCTGCTTCCTTTTATTAGTCTGCTTTATATGCAGACTTTGGCAGAGGCTGCAACATGTAGTGACTGTTTCATTCAATCTCGAGCAGCGCATTATCCAAATTCTGATGAACAAGGAACAGAATGTAAGAAAATTTTAATGAAATGAACTAACATAAACAAAGAGAGAAACAAAAGCCTGCATCTGCTTGACAATCTCATTTTTATTTTCTTTTTCAGCTGGTGCTTGTGGATTTGGTTCTTTTGGGGCAACAATAAATGGAGGAGATGTATCAGCTGCATCTGATCTCTATCGTGGTGGTGTTGGATGCGGTGCTTGCTATCAGGTATGAATAAAGTCATCACAATTTCATACCGGTGTTATTTAGTGCATTATTTGTTTGATTTAAACATCTAAATATTTGTTTAACATGACTATTTAATTAATTGACTAGGTGAGATGCACTGACAGCAACTACTGCACCGACAAAGGAGTTAATGTTGTTATAACTGACCAAGGCTCAAGTCATAACACAGATTTTATTCTCAGCAGACAAGCCTTTGGTCGGATGGCTCAAAATGTAGATGCAGCTGCTTTTCTGCTATCATTTGGAATAGTTGGTATTGAATATAGACGGTGAGATTACACATACTACACGTATTAAGTGTCTTCTCAGTACAAAGCTTGGAACTGTTTTTTCTAAAAAAGTACTATTTTAGATTCTGTTGCAAAAAGCTACTTGAAACTGCATTTGTGGCAGTATTTGATAAATGTCGTAATGAAATGTGAATAGTGAGAGCAAATGCATTTTTAGTCCAAGCGTTGGATTAAAAATACATTAAATTCCATTAGGGCAATTATTAAACACAGCAGAACCCGAAAAAAGAGATGGAAATCAAAATGCTATCGTTCTTTGACATGGATTGAGATTTAAACAGTTTAAAAATATGTTTAGAAATTTGTTATTACCATGATTTTTACTAAGAAAGAGAAATTTCGTCTGCGATTTATGTTCTGAGAAACTTAATGCTAATTAAGTATTATGCTATAATGGAACTTTTCTGTCCATGCAGTGTTTCATGCAGCTATCCAGACAAAAATATAACAATCAAGATTGATGAGAACAGCAACTATCCTCATTATTTGGCTTTTGTCATAAGGTTTCAACAAGGAAAGAGGGACATTACTGCTGTGCAACTATGTGAGGTATGCACTATCTCAAATGTGAAGAGAAAAAGCAAAAAAAAAAAAATTTACCTTCTTAATCTTCAACTGTGGTTGCTCTTTTCGCCAACTTCATTTTTCTCTCAACTACCATGTGAACAGTGTATCAGCCAAAAGCATTAGTTAATTCTAATATATAAAGTGAAGAAGACTTAAATCAAGTAAAAGTAGCATCTAGGTCCCATTAATATTAAAAAAGGAAAAGCCTTATCAAATCATGATTATGATAACTGTGATACTAATTAAAGTTTATTGACAAAACTAATTTGCAGGCTCAAAATTTTGTCTGCAAGCTTTTGGATAGGAGTTATGGAGCCGTATGGACAACTACATCACCCCCAAGCGGACCTTTGTCGCTGAGGATGTTATTCAGTAGTGAAGATGGAGATGATGAGGAATGGGTTGTTCCTGTCAATAACATTCCCCAAGACTGGAAGGCCGGAGAAACATATGATACAGGAGTGCAAGTGAACATATAATCAGATGATCTTAGTCTGACTATTTTTCTCGCCAAACAAGTCCCTAGAAAATATAAATCTTATTGTGTAGCTGTTAAATATATTTTATTTTATTGTATTTCTTTTCTTCATCTCAAGATGGGGATAGAGTTTAATAAGAGAAGTTCATGAATGTAATCATTTCAGTGCCGACCCCTAAAACCCACTGTATTCTAAAAAATTCCGAAGTTTCAGATCTTTTTATTTCCCTTTATATTTTAAATAGAAAGTCCGCCTAAATGTCAACATCCCAAAATAGAGTAAAGAAAAAGAGCTAGCCGACTTGTTCCTTGAGATATATTTCAAGTTGAACATCTGTTAGTGCGTTTATAGATATAAAGTTTTAGACATTTAACATGTATAAAAAACTTTGTTACTGTTGGGATTTATGCATAAAGAGTTAAAGAAATGACAAAGTCCCTTCACAAAAATGATATCAATAGCCAACACTTAAAACCACCTGAATCTACCTATTTTAGAATAAATTAGTATCTAGTTCCACATATTGAACCTAAGAACAAGTAAAATGTAAACAGATAATCAGCTGATGAGTGATGTCACCTACTTAACCTGATTGGTCTAAGCATAATTCTAAAAATCAATTAATTTTGTTGCCATCTTTGGCTACGAAGTCAAAAAAGAGGATGCAAGCAGAATGGTGGAAACACAAGGACTTGCAGAAGTTCAAAAGGTTGATCGAGTACTTGGCCTTGGATTTCGATAGTATTTTGTTTCCCATCGATGAAGATTTGTATCCATAGTTTCAATACTTTATCTTGGCCTGTCAAAGTTACTGTTCAAAAGATTAAAAAAAGGGCTGTTGGTAAGTTGAACAAACTGAAAACATCTGAGGTAATTCCATCTTGCTTTAACTTTCAAATTGAACAGCAGAAAATATTGATTTTCTACACATTACACATGAATAAGACTAGCAAAATGAAAAGGGTCCTGAAGATAATGAAAGAGCAAACCATGGTTTAAAGTAGGACTTGTTCATTTCTATATATCTCAAAGACAAGAATCTCTGGTGGGGGTAAAGTTTCATCTTTCACAAAATTCAAGGTTAAAGTTGGATCATAGTGGAGAAAGGAATAAAACGTAGCTGTTTTTCAGATTGAGATGTAAAATAAAATGAGTTGAAGCATCATGGACTGAGAAGTTCAAAAAAAAGAAAAGAACCCAAAAAGACCTGTTCAATTTTCAAAGATCAGGGTAGGCTTATTCCAACAAGTTGCAGTTGCACACCTTTTTCTTTAATACTAACAACGTTCTATTTTGGCTATACGTGCCATTTAAGCATATTCACAACATCTCTGCTGAGAACCTTGAGTCCAAACCTTTCCAGAAGTTATTCCCTTCACTTGGAAATCTTCGATCTCTACCTTCTTAACAATTTGGAATTTTAGAAGTTCAAAAAATGATCCATTTTCCCTAGTTCTGAAAATTTTTTTTGGATTTCTGTCAATTTCAAGTTTTCTACATCATTCTGCTTCCCTGAAGTAGCATCTATATATGTTTGGTACCAGTAGCATCTATCTTTGACATCTATAGCTAAATTAGTTGGTCGGCCACAGTCTTTTCAAGCCCTGAATGAGTAGGTTCTACAGAAGAATTCTGCATATTCATAAAAGGCACTGCATTATTATCCTTTTCAAAATTCTGAAAATGCAAGTTTATTCCCTTCATTTCAATAAGGATGCTGACGCAAGTGGGATCCAGAAAGACACTATAATGGTTTCCATGTCATGCCTGATGTTGTTAAATAGACTCTTTATGCCAGTCTATATTGGCATACTGTTTTCGTGTCTGCTTCAGCCTGTCAACAAAATGTCCAGTCATGTACCTTTGGATAAATTCCTGAGCGTAAGGAACAATAAAAAATTTATCAGAAGATGGCAAGTCCAACAAGTAAAACTGAAGATATATTACAGTGAACTTTGAAAGGTTGAACAACTTCTATGGCATTGTATTAAATTCAATGGAAACAGTTTGAATCTGACTTCTACAATATAGCATTATATACACCTATCCTTCCTAGAAATTCTGTCATATCTTAAATAGTCTTTTATGATGCTAGCTGTTTTTGATAGAATTTCTTTATTCTAAAAACTTTGCCTCCATTGCTTCCAGCACACCTTTTTTAATTTTTAAAATGCTGATACTAATATATATATTAGTATAGTTATATATTGGTGTTTTTCTAATTATATATTGGTGTTTTCCTTATAGGTGCTGAACCCAGGAAATTAAATCTCATGTGATCATATAATTAGTGGGAACATCAAAAAAAGATGCCTAACCTAAGAGTTTTTCAGTGCAGATGCACCTAACTCTCTATTTAACTTTTCTATCAAGCCAAGTTGATTAAAAGTATCCAATCTTTGCAATTTTGCTTTCAACATACAACAACATAGCCGCATCTAATACCTTCCTCTCTCTCTCTCTCTCTCAATCCTGAAATCAATCATACATCGTGGTCCAATAGCTACCATGTTTTTCCACATTCTATGCATACCAAGGTTCTTTGGATAAGGACATCCACAGAAACTGAAGTAATTAAGGAAA
This sequence comes from Jatropha curcas, assembly GCF_014843425.1. The sequence continues at coordinate 49,207 of NW_023590916.1, read as the reverse complement.
AAGCATAATTAGAAATACCTGATAGAGATTAATAGAGTATTAGTTGAAAATGATGACCATTGAATTTGAAATTGATCTATTGAATATTTCATATTGAAATCCAGATTAACTAAAGACTTTTTGTTAATACCAAAGACTTCATTAAGGCAAGAGAAGTCCGATAGAATTTAAAAGGTATGAACTAATTCTTTAAAATTTTATAAAACAAGTAATTCCAAGTCTAAGAAGGGAGCTTGAAAACAGTCCTAACAGATTCCACTTATTTAGAATAATATTTTATTAAGATGTCAAACCCTGCAAGGTTTACCAAACCAAAAATGCTTGATGGTTGTTTTGCTATAAGTACTACATACCTCATCCATTCCATGCATTACCAACACATCTTTTCTTTCATTGCTTTTTTGCTTTAAACCATATAATGGCTTCCTCTCTTCGGTCCTTTTTGCTCCTTGCAATTTTATTCTTTATGCAGAATCTGGCAGAGGCTGCAACATGTAATGACTGTTTTGTTCATTCTCGAGCAGCTTACTATCCAAATTCTGATGAACAAGGAACAGAGAGTAAGAAGTTTCATCAAAATGAAAATTACAAAAGACAAGTCTGATATACTTAATGCTAAGCATGTTGTTCTTACAGTTTTTTATATGAATTCTAGGAGGTGCATGTGGATTTGGTTCATTCGGAGCAACAATAAATGGTGGGGATGTGTCAGCTGCTTCTAACCTCTATCGTGATGGTGTTGGATGTGGTGCTTGCTATCAGGTATCAATTAAAGCATCAAAGTTTTTTGTTGAAGTACAAAATGCCCTGACTGTTCAGGTTTTCTCAATATACAGGAACATAATGATTTTGTTTTCTTTCCCAGGTGAGGTGCACCAACAGTAACTATTGTGCAGACAAAGGAGTAACTATTGTTATAACTGACCAAGGTTCAAGTGATAATACTGACTTTATTCTTAGCAGACGAGCCTTTAGTCGGATGGCTCAAACCACAGATGCAGCTGCATCACTATTATCTCTTGGAATAGTTGATATTGAATATAGACGGTGAGATATCCATAAAAGCTTTTTTATTTCTTACTCACCATGGAAAAGGTCTAACTAAAGGAAAGAAATGAAATATACCATAATTCATTCATGTGGCCGTGGACTTAAATATATACCAACTTAAATAAAGAACTGTCATTTGATAGCATTTCCACATAACAACTGTATTCTTTATTTTACTACGAAAGAAAAATCTTAATTTTATTTTGTGAGAACCTAATGTTATTTAATGTCACTGATGTAAAACTCTCTGTCTCCGTGCAGCGTTTCATGCAGCTATCCAAACAAAAATATAACAATCAAAATTGATGAGAACAGCAATTATCCTCACTATCTAGCTTTTGTCATATGGTATCAACAAGGGAAGAGTGATATTACTGCTGTGCAGCTATGTGAGGTGTGATGCAATATCTGTAATATTAAAAGTACCTTCTTGGTCTTAAAAATTTGACTGCTCTTTGCAACCACAATTTTTCATTCAACAATCACGTGGACTATGTCACAGGTGCCGCTAAAATGCAAGTTAAATCTGGTTAGTCATAGATCACATGATGAAGAAAATATTAGCAGAAATGCGATGAAGAAAATATTAGCAGATATGCCATGATAGAGTGAAACAAAGATAATAGAAATCAAGTAGAAAACTATGTGATGTAGAATGTCAAGTTTTCAATTTCATTAAAATCAAATACGCCTACAGAGGCTACAAACTTATATATAGAAAAATAAAATAAAAATTGCAGCATAAATTATTATGAATTTTCCAACTACTGAAAGAAGCATGATAAATTTGAAGATGCCTTCTCTCTAGATCATGATTCAGACTCGGGTTATGTCTATGGGAGGAATACAAAATACATCAGTATGTAGTCCCTAGGTCATCATACAAAAAAACTGCATCAAGATCATGTGGAAACTCCTGACAGATTTTACTAAATTACAGAAACTGTTACTAACAAAATCAATTTGTCATATGCAGACTCAAAACTTTGCCTGTAAGCTTTTGGATCGGAGTTATGGAGCAGTGTGGACAACTACATCCCCCCCCAGTGGTCCTTTGTCACTAAGGATGTTATTCAGTAGTGAGGATGGAGATGAGGAATGGCTTGTTCCTGTCAACAACATACCCCAGGACTGGAAAGCTGGAGAAACATATGATATAGGAGTACAAGTGAATATATAGTTATATGAGATAGATTTTTTATCATGAAAATAAGCCCATATAAATTCTTATGTGTAGCTCTTTAACATGTTTATTTTAAACATTACTTGAGTATTTTTCATTTTTTAATTCGAGAAAGGAGGTGGAGTTTAATAACAGAAATTCATGAATGTAATAATGTCATAGTCCAATAAAAAATTATAAGTATCCTAACAGATGTCTGCTTACATGTCAACATCGCTAACTACAATGAAGAAAAGAGCCGATTAGTTTCTTTAGATATATTGTCAAATTGGACATTCTTTAGTGCATAACCAAGATATGTACCAATAAGTTTTCAACAGATGATGATTGCAGTTGGCATTCACAGGGAGCAATAAAGGGGGTAAATAATAATTAAAAAATAACATTGAATGTTTCCTATAAATAGGCACCCAGCTTCACAAAATAAATTGAAAATAATGTAAAACACTCCAAAACTCAGCTGATTTTCTTCTTCTTAATCTAACCAGGCAACCATAATCAGAGAGAACAGTATCCTAGTCTTAGGCCAATATTATAATAGTATCACATCGGTTCAAGCACAAAGTATTACGGCTATTCAGAAAGTCAGGTGAACCGATCTGTGGTTTGCAAGAATTTTATTGCCATTAAAAGAGACACTGTTCAAAATTCTATCTCAGCCTAAAAAGTTACTATCCAAAAGTTAAAGAACTTTGATAGTGAGATGGATAAATGAAGGCATCTCTGATAATGCCACCTTTAGTTATTTTTGGGATGCAAGATCCAGGTATCAAACTCTTAGATTCCCGTAGGTGCACCAATCACACTATGCTCACTTGGTAGCGCCAACTTGCTGTTACTATTAAATTTTAGAGAAAAAACTACAGTCTTATTATCACATTTAATAGCAAGTTATGACTGGCCAAACATAAAGAATTTACAGTAGATAATAAAACTGTATCAAGTCATTAAAATTGTAGTTACAGCAATTGGTCGTTTCATCTGTTCTCATCAAAACCAAAAGACATGAATGCTCTATATGTTGAGGAAAATTTTGCTTTTCTAAACCTATTTGGAAAATTTTGGTATAATACACTACCATTTTCAAAATTGACACATGAAAGTACAACAAGCTGTAACAATATGCCAATGCCACTGTTCATTTCACTTGCTAAACACAGGTATTCGGAGATCAGTACAGCCATATCCTGAATTATTGCAGTTAGATATACTTACTTTATCTGTTCCAATGTTCTACACTTCGGCTCTATGTGCTGTTTAAAATGTCTGAAAAATCTTTGCCCACTGCCTTGTGGCCAAACCCTTCCAAAATGTACTCTCTCCCCTTGCAAATCCTCAGTTAAACATTTCTTTTTTTAATGGTCTGCCTTCAAAGATGTTTTATTCCCGCATGGTTTTCAGAAACCATTGTTAGAACATGTAGAAGACAATTTCATCTGAGCAGCAATCTCACTCAGCATTGCTTGCACCATGCTTCTCTGATGGAGTGAACCATGTTTTAGATAAGATTCTGATCCCAACTCTTCAATGGAAACCAAGGTACAATATATTGCTTTTTCTAACCCTTTTTGCTCCATTATATTTCTCATCTCTTCTACTTCATCCCATTTCCCTGCACCAGCATATATGTTTAATAACAGCACATATGGTGCAATATCCCTTGGATACAACTCGATTAGTTTCTTCGCCACTAACTCTCCTAGTTCTGAATATGGGTAAGTTCTACAAGCAGTCATAAAAACCTCAAATAAAGTTGGCTTTTCCTCCAAATGCATTTGCCTTAGAAGTTCTTCTAACGGTTCCATTAAACCTGCCTGGCTAAGGAGATCAACCACGCAACCATAATGCTCTACCTTGGGCCCAATCTTGTATTTTCTTTGCATAAGACCAAAGTACCACCAACCCTCTAAAAGCAATCCTGAACGTGAACAAGCAGATAAAAGACAAACAAAAGTAGCTTCATTTGGCATAATTCTATTCTTCTCCATCTCCAAGAACACCTCTAAGGCTTTCTCTCCATATCTATTAATACCATATCCCATGATCATAGCATTCCATGACACGACACTTCTTTGAGGCATATCATTAAAGACACATCTAGCTAAGTCTGTGACCCCACATTTTGCATACATTGTCAAGAGAGCAGTTGAGAGTAATTCATCAGGTTCAACTCCATTTTCTTTAATATAAGAATGAATCCATTTTCCTAAATCAAGCTTTCTTAAATTCGCACATACAGTCAATACGCTCACAAGAGATGCTTTATTTGGCCTGGCCTCTTTTTCTTCTAGCATCCTGTTGAAGAGTTTCAAACATTCATCATAATCCTTGCATTTCAGATACATAGCCAACATGATATTCCAAGAAATCACATTCCTAATGGACATTTTGTCAAAAAACCAGCGAGCCATTTCAACATTCTTTATTTTTGCATATCCGTCAATCATACAGTTCCAGGATACAACATCTCTAAATGGCATTTTCTCAAACAATTGTTTAGCTTCCACCATGTTTCCTAACCATACATATCCAGAAACCATTGAGTTCCAACTAAAAGCATCTCTTTCAGGCATATCATCAAAAAGCTCGCGTGCGAGATTTACATCTCCATTCTTCACATACCCATCAATCATGGAATTCCAACTCACCAAATCCAACACAAAACCATTATCAAACACAACACGCGCATCCCATACCCTCCCACAAACAGAGTACATATGCATAAGAGAATTCCTAACAAAAAGATCAAACTCAAACCCAAATTTCACAATATGAGCGTGAGCCTTTTTACCTTCTTTCAAAGATCCAATATCAGCACAAATCTTAACCACAACAGGAAATGTGTAATGATTAGGCAAAACCCACCTAGCAATCATTTTCTCATAGTAAAATCTCAAGGCAGCAAATGGATCATCGACACTTAAAAAACCTCTTATTATAGTATTGCACATGAAAGCATCAGGTTCTTCAATACGATCATACAGACAAACGCAATGAGAAACTAAATTTAAAGCAGCGCAAAGCTTCTTTATGTAACGACCAGCAGCCAGGGGATGATTAAAGATGCCTAAAACTACAAATTGGGTGTGGATCTGATTAAATTGCTTGACATTAGAGCATGAATGTTCTAATTTTTGCAAAGCTGGATGACTAAGATCTAATGCAGGTACATCATGGTTATCTGTGCATGTAATTTGGAGTTTGGGATTACTAGGAAACAGTTTTGGTGGAGGTTTCGAGAGGTTTTTCTGGGATTTTAGGAACTTGTCAAGAGAAAGTGATGATCTGAAGAAGCTGCGGTTTACAGTCATTTGTGTTATGGCGGGAAAGAAAAGAAAGGAAGGATTTTGGACTCTGTATTCTTAAGTTGTGTAGTAGTAGTGGGCTTCCTTTGAGTGAGTATTTCTCCTATTTATCGATTTATGGGATTTTTGCTTGCAGTTGCAGGCTCCATTAAAGAACAACTTGGAAGTCCATATGTTTTGGATCAAGTTTTAGCTCCTATTAATGTTTACTTCTTCACTGAAGGTATTCAAACGAATTGCTTTAAGATTGAGCATGGGGTAGCTCATTAACAGCTTAGAAAGCATTTGGTTTCTATTCCAGGGGTCATCATTCGATTTTAACTGGACCGAATTAGCTCGGTTTCGATCTATTCCAATATATTTTTATGATAATCTAATTTAGAACTAAATGATATAATAATTTATCTAAATTGAATTAAATTGATTTGGTTTCATTTAGATTTTGATTATTCCAAATCAAATTAGTTATTTTAGGCTTAAAAATAAATTTGGTAAATTACATATGCTAACCGAATCAAAAATCAAAAAGCAAACAGTTTTATATATCCAAACTGATGAATAACTGAATTTTTAAAACAACTATCCGGATATAATTGAAATGATTTGATTTGGTTCGTTTCGATTCTCGATTAGAAATCGAAAATTGCTCACTCTATTTGATTCAACCGATTCATCCTGCTAATACTCATTTGTGTTCAATAGCTACATTGTAGGTGTTTCTTTTTAATTAGCATAGTTGTTGGTAGAAGTTTGAATTGGTTGTTGATTTCATCAACTACATTTTGAAGTTTTTTTTTATGAGTTGATAACTGAGTTGCATTTATATTTTATTTGAACTTTATTAATTTCATAAAAATAATTAAAATTAATATTTTTTGTAGTCATTTTATTTATAATTATTTAAAAATAATAATTTTACTATTATGAGCACATTCAAAATGTTTTTACATATACACACCAAGGTATAATCTAATGGTAAATGCATATACAACCTGAAATTATATCTAAATTCGAATCTCCTACCCCCATACTCAAAAAAATAAAAACTGTTTTTTCATATGAGAACTATAGTTCAAGTGGAACAAGTCATTTTACAAGAATAACTAACACCATTAAAACTTCTTTAACCTTGATCTGTATATATATATATAACTTCTCTGCCCTAAATTTTTTTACATTTTACTACTAAACCTAACATTTCAGTGAATATGATTAGTTTCATGTAAGAATAAAATTTATAAAAGAAATTATCAACTCATTTAAAATACAAAATAACTTTTTCTTCACTTTTGAAAATTAAATGCTAATTTGTGAAATTTGAAATTATTTCCTAAAATATTATCAAATATATCATGATATTAAATTTCAAAAAGATAAATTAAAAATTGTATCAATACTCGATACTACTATTAAATTTCCACATCCCCCACATAAGGCTATGATTTTATTAAAATTGCATCATTTGTTTGCAATATTGAAAATTAGTTAAAAAAATATTAAAATCTTTAACTCATAAGACAATAAAACATAAATAATAATAGAAATTTCGTATTTTAAAAATTTTATTATTAAATATGAGAAAAATGCAAAAACTAGCAAATTATGGAAGTCACTAGTGACCAGTGGTGGTGACCAATGGTGCTCAATAGTCGATGTTGGAGACTAGTGGTGAACGATAACTGGTGGTAGTCGCTACTAGTAATGAATAAATAAAAAATGAATTTATAAGGTTATAAATGTTTATCAATGTCCGAAAAATATTTTCCTCTCTTGCAAATGAGAAATCATTTTCCTTAAAAAATGACTTAATTTTTCTTTGACCAATAAAATATTTTTCATTAACTTATTTTTATAAATGCCCCAAACAATGGAAAATTATAAAAAAATATTTTCTTATAAATTATTTTACGGAAACATTTCAAGAAAAAATTGCATTATTTTGGTGGTTCGTTTTTTTTTTATAAAGATTCTCGTCATTTATTTTTAAACCACATTATTTTAAGAATTAGTTTATAAACTTGCATTGTTTTATTCATTACCCCTCAACTATAGCAAATGTTATTATTAATAAAATCTAAAGAGTTTATGCTATAAATCTTGCTATCTATCTTACTACTTACTAGTATTGGAAATTTTTAGGGTTTTGTATACTTTTTGAGTCAAATTTTTATTTTCTTTCCTTATAGTTGAAAGTCGATTTTTTTTTTCTTTGTTTTGATTACTTTCATGTTATTTAGTATTTTTTTTTTTTTTTTTTCCTTAGATTTTTGTTCAATACTCTATTTGGAATGAGACTTTAAGGGAGATCCAGATGGAAACGAACTTAAACTTTATGAAAGAAATAACAAAATTGTGAAAGAGAAAGATCCGTTGGAATTCAGCTTCAACAATGCCACATTGTACATTTTCTATATTGTTCACTCTCTTTTTCGAGTATACAAATATACTCTGTGATGCTAGCATGACAAGGGGTGGTATATCATATATATAGAATTATAACTTAAGGAATATAATAGGGCTCTTGCAAAATTTGGGTTGCAACAAGATTTTTCACAAAAAGTAAAAGAATTAATTTATGCATATGACCAACATTATTAAAGTTTAATTTTACATGATAATATGCTTTAGATAATTTTAAAAACACAATATGTTAGTTCTCTCTTCTATGAGAATTAGGATTATTGCTCGTATGGCGGCTAGAGTTGTGTTCCTTATGAACATCATTTTTCTCTCTTGTTAGGGAGTCTTCCTGCATCCTGTTTTCACCATTATTTGTATTTTTTTGTTCTTTCTTTTAACCTTAGGCATTCTTTAGGCTACCCTTTTTCTGTGTACTAAAATGATCAATCTATTATGATTCAATCATGAGTAGTTCAACAAAGAAATAGGGATATAATGATACAAAAAAAAAAAAAAAAAAAATACAAAAAAAAAAAAAAAAAAAGAATTAGCATCATTATGAAGGAGAAGCGGGAGAAGGTTTCTGTTGGAACGAAATAATAAAAAAAAAAAAAAAAAAGAATTAGATCTTAGTGAAGGAGGAAGCGGAAGAAGTTCTGTTGGAGAATAATAAAGCCTCTCTTTGAGCTTATGACCTACTTGAACAATGTCTGAATAGAAAACGTCAAGAATATTAAATGCTAAAATGGGCATTTTCCTTCAATGGTGAAAAGATGAGAATATAAATTGGGGTAAATTCATTTATTTGAAAATATTCTTTCATGGAATTATGATTAGATTTATAAGTGGAAATTCAATTTGAATTCCTTTAAATATGTAAGATTACCAACTTTCTATTTTTTTTATGGTAAATGTGGCATTCCTTTTAAGAATTTTGATAGTAGTAAGATGAGGTTTAATGAACTGTGGAGGGTGGTTGAAGCCTTCACCATTATGAAAAATGAGAAGGTTTGGTAAAGAGAGTGTTAGGTGTAAGATTTTTCTAGACACTCCTAAGTTAAGGGATAGTTTGTAATTGTGCCAAAATTTAGGCAAAAAGGAATGGTTGTCCCAAAAGTTAAGAAAGTTTTATTTTTCGGAGTTACGGCTGGTTAAGTTGTATTAGGTATGACTTTCCTTTAACTTTTATAATATATCTTTTGTGTATATAAGCTTTGCTGCAGATGTAAAATCAATGAAGCAAGGAAAGGAAAATCTATTCTAAATTCTATCTTCTTTCTATTCTCTTTACTGAAAATATTAATAGTGGTATCCGAGCAAAATTCTTGAGGGATCTATTTGAGTGGTAGAGTGTGTAAACATGTGAGGGAGTGAACATGGCTTCTAGCAATTTCTTGGGCACTGGTCCTCCTCTGTTTACAGGGGATAATTATCACATTTAGGCAATTAAAATGAAATTTTATTTGAAGGCATTGAATTATGGGAAGCAGTAAAAGATGGGACAGATCCAGCACCTTTAGGACCTGATCCAATAATGGCACAAATAAAAAATTATGAGGAGCAGAAAGCCAAGAAACCCAGGGCTTTGACTTGTATTCACTGAGCTCTTATTGAAGTGATCTTCATAAGAATAATGGCTTGTGAGTCACCAAAGGACACTTGGAAAAAAATTATAGGATGAGTTTGAAGGGAGTGACAGGCTCAAGTCAGTTAAACTTTTGACTTTAAAGAGGGAATTTGAGATTTGAAGGATGAAAGATGAAGAAACTATGAAAGAATACTCATCAAAGCTGCATGATTTAGTTAACAAAATCAGGCTACTTAGTGAGGAATTTCCTTATGTTAAAGTTGTAGAAAAGATGCTAATAAGTCTACCATCAAAGTTTGAGTCCAAGATTTCTGCAATAGAGGAATCTTGTGATCTTAAAACTTTAACCATTGCTGAATTAATCAGCAAGCTTCAAGCTCATGAGCAGAGATTAATTATAAAAAATGAAAGAGTACCTGAAGGGGCTTTTCAAGCCAAGCAAAAGGAAAAGTCAACAAAGGAGGGGAAGAAATATTATGGTGAGAAAGATGACAAAGGGAAGAATGAAGTTGGTTCAAAGAATATGGGAAAAAGGGAAAGTTCCTACCTTATGGTATTTGTCAAAGGACAATCCATCTAGAGAAGGACTACTGGTTTAAAGATAAACCTCCCATCCAATGTAGATCTTATAAAAAGTATGGCCACATTGAAAAAAGTTGCAAATCAAAAGCATAATCAAGACCAAAAAAGACCACAACAGCAAGCAAATTTCACAGAAGAAGGAGAAGATTCAAATAAGGCTAGTATTTTCATGGCTTCATAAATTTTGAATGAAACAAGACAAGTATACATGGTTCATAGACATCAGTTGTACAAGTCATATGGCCAAGGAAAAGGAGACTTTTAGTCAACTTGGTATAACCATCAAAACCAAGGTGAAGTTGGGCAATGGTTATGTTGTTGAAGCTCAAGGGAAAAGGTCTGTGGCTGTTACAACAGATAAAGGTACCAAATTAATTCATGAAGTTCTATTTGTGTCATCCTTAACTCAGAATTTACTGAGTGTTGCTCAAATGTTGCAAAATAATTACTCTTTATCTGTTAAAAATAGAAGTTGCTCTATCTATGACCCTAATGACGTGCTAATTGCCAGATTGCCTATGATTGATAAATGCTTTCCTATTAATTGGAATTCTATTGATGAATGTGCAAATCTTTTAATAGTTAATGAGTTTATATTATGGCATAGAAGGTATGGTCGTTGCAATTATCATGCTCTCTCTTTATTGCACAAGCAAAATCTGGTGAGAGATTTGCCTGAAATTTCACATCCTGCTACTTTTTGTTGGCCTTGTCAAATGGGCAAACAACATAGGCAAGCATTCCCTGATGCAGCCTCATGGAGAGCCAAAGAGAAGCTGGGCATACCAGACATGGCCAAGCATTTTCCCTGATGCAGCCTTCATGAGAAGCCAAAGAGAAGCTTGAATTAGTCCCAATACTGATATTATGGCCTATGAAAAATAGAATCTGAACAAGAATAGTGTATTTTAACCCTATTATTGATAATGATTTGAACAAGAATGGGACTTGATATTACTTTATCAATCAGAAAATCAACAAGTCCTTGCATGTAAATTCAAAAATTTTTAAAAAGGAATGGAGAAGTTCATTAGGGTTATAGACTGAAGGAACTACGACGATCGAACAATGGTATGGAGTATAATTCAGTCTGAGTTTATTAAGTTTTAGAAGAGTCTGGAATTTAAATCAATCGAATTGACCATGGGCCTATTATATCGTAGAGCAAATGAAGTCGTTTGAATGAAAAAATAGTACCTAGCGGTGGAAATAGTGAGATGTATGTTAACTAAGAAAAAATTACTGGATCAATTCTGGTTGAAGTGGCTATATGACAGTGTAGTTTATTAAACAGGGTTGCCCAACACAGTTTGTGCAGATTAACGCCATTATGTGTATTTATTAAACAGGTTGCCAACAACAGTTGTGCAAGGATTAACCCCAATAGAAGCTTGGAGTGAGAGGAAGTCGTCCGTCAAACACATGAAAGTATTTGGCTCATGCTATTATGTTCATGTTCCGACTGCCAAAAGGAGTAAGTTGGACATGAAATCTGAAATGGGAATTTTCTTGGGTTATTCTTCTATGTCAAAAGGGTTCAGAATTTATAATTTACAAAACCAAAAGGTTCAAAACAGTAGGAATGTAGTAGTGGATGAAAACCAAAGAACCAAATTAAAGGAGATGATAATATGAATTTGTAGAAGTTTGGTGTTTATCAAGCCCCACATGCAGAATCAGCTTCTACTTCAAAAATTGAAGATGCAGAGTCAAATGATTCTTCTCTGGATTCACTTGTTCTCAAGATAAGATCCTTATTTGAAATATACGAAAGGTGCAATTATGCAGTTTTAGAGCCGAATTCTTTTGAAGAAGTAGTTGTATGAAGAGTGGAGGTTGGCCAAAATCTAAAAATGTAATTGGGGTTAAATGGATTTTCAGAACCAAATTCAACTCGAATGTCACGCTCGACTTCAACCACTAGAGAAATTGTTCGCTTTGGATCAAGTCAATTTCATTCTATACTGGATTGGCAAGACCTACACAGTTTTGTCTCGCAGGTGAAATGGGGAACTTCCAGGAAGTCACCTATTTTAGGATTTCCGTTAAGCAAGCATGCTTAATCTTGAAGTTCTTCCAACTTTCTAACCATTCCACCAAAAGGCGCCTCTGATGATTAGTTTTTCCATTTTTGATATATGATTCAATTCATTCATGTGTCTTACATTCCTCTACCCATAGCTAGCCTGCCATCCTAGAAGCTAGCTAGGAGGTTTGCTCTACCCGCCCTCTTAGGATCCCTTTGCTGCGACGGGATGTCACAGGCCCACCAGCTTCCGCGTGGTTCGTCCTTGAACCACACATCTATTGGAGGGGGTCCAGCTCTGATACCAATTGTCACGCCGAATTCCAACCACAAGAGGAATTGTCCGCTTTGGATCAAGTCAATTCCATCCCATATTAGATTGGCAAGACCTGCATAATTTTGTCCCGCAGGTGAAATGGAAAACTTCCTAGAAGGTCACCCATCTTAGGATTTCCATTAAGCAAGCACACTTAACCCTGGAGTTTTTCCAACTCTTCAAACCATTCCACCAAAATGCGCCACTGATAATTAGTTTCCCCCTTTTGATATATGATTCGATTCATTCGCCCCACATTCCTTTACCCATAACTAGCCTGCTATCCTAAAAGCTAGCCAGGAGTTTTGCTTTACCCACCCTCTTAGGATCGCTTTGCCGGGTCGGGATATCACACCGAATGGTTTAATCTATAAGCATAAAGCTAGACTCGTTGTTAAAGGATACTCGCAACAACCAGGAGTTGATTATGGTGATGCATTTGCATCGGTCGTAAGGCATGAAACAATAAGGCTTTTATTAGCCTTAGCAGCTCAAATGAAGTGGAAAGTGTTTCACTTAGATGTAAAATTAGCTTTTCTAAATGGTGAGCTCAAGGAGGAGTTATTTATTGAACAACCTGAAGGGTTTCAAATTTCTGGAATGGAAGCGAAGGTGTAGAAGTTGCACAAACAATTGTATGGTTTAAAACAAGCCCCTAAGGCCTGTTATAACAAAGTTGATTCTCATTTGTTGAAGTGTGGTTTTGTAAGAAGTGAAAATGAAGCAATTTAGTATGTTAATTAGCAGAAAATGGGAAATTAATCATTGAATCAATTTATGTGGATGATATGTTGGTGATTGGAAGTGATTTGAAGTTGGTTGATCAGTTTAAAAAGGAGATGGAAGTTGTGTTTGACATGTTTGATTTGGGCCAAATGGCTTATTTCCTCGGAATGGAGATTAGCCAATCATCTTTAGGCATCTTTATTTCACAGAGGAAATATTCGCTTGATTAGCTGAAAAAATTTAAGATGGAGAAAAGCAAGGCAGTTGCTACTCCATTGACTTAAAATATTAAGTTATCTAAGACAGATAAGGGCAATGAAGTTGATTCAAGTTATTACAGAAGCATAATATGAGTCTTTTGTATTTGACAGCCTCTAGACCGGATTTAATGTTTGCTGCTAGCGTGTTGTCCAGGTATATGCAATCTCCAGCCAAAATCATTTGATCACAACTAAAAGAGTATTGCGATATATGAAGGGCACCTCAGAGTATGGCATATGGTATACATCTGCTAAAAATGGGAAGTTGCAAGGTTTTTCAAATAGTAATTAGGCTGGTTGCCTTGACGATATGAAGAGCACCACTAGATATCTTTTTTTCATTTGGCTCAAGTATTTTTTCATGGGTATCAAGAAAGCAAGATGTTGTAGCTCAATCAACAGCCGAAGCAGAGTACATGGCCATTACTGCTGCTGCCAACCTAGTTATTTAGTGAAGGAAAGTCATTTGATCTGCAGCAGCTTCAACATGAAGTTACTGTCATCAAAGTGGATAATAAATTTGCTATTGCAATGGCTAAAAGTCCAGTACAACATGGAAACACAAAGCATATTAATGTAAAGTTTCATGCTATAAGCAAGCTGAAAAGGATGGAGAGGTGTTGCTGATTCATTGTGGCACAAATGATCAGTTAGCAGATATAATGACAAAGGTTGTGGCTGCTGGAAGGTTTGAAGAAATTAGATTCAAGTTGAGAGTTTTCAAGAAAAATCTTAAGGAGGAGTGTTAAGTGTAAGATTTTTCTAGACACTCCTAAGTTAAGGGATATTTTTAACTGTGCCAAAATTTAGGGGAAAAGGATGGTTGTCCAGAAAATTAAGAAAGTTTTTTTTTTTTTTTTTTTTTTTTTTTTTTTTTTAGGGAAAAGGATGGTTCTGCGCTAGAAAAATTAAGAAAAGTTTTTTTTTTTTTTTTTTTTTTTTTTTTTTATCAAGAGTTAATGGCTGGTTAGTTTGTAATAGGTGTAAAACGTTCCTTTAAACTTTTATAGAGTACTTTTGGTGATTGAAGTTGCTGCAGATTAAGATTAATGAAAAGCAAGGAAAAATCTATTCAAATTCTATATTCTTTTTGTAACCTTTATTGAAAATATGAACAGAAAGCAAACATAATGAATAAAAATGTGAAGTATGGCCAAAGAAAATTGTCTTCAACTGTGATTTTTTTTTTTTTTTTTTTTTTTTTTTTTTTTATCAGAGTTATGGCTGGTTAGTTTGTATTAGGTGTAACGTTCCTTTAACTTTTATAATGTATCTTTTGTGTATGTAAGTTTTGCTGCAGATGTAAGATTAATGAAGCAAGGAAAATCTATTCTAAATTCTATATTCTTTTTGTACTCTTTATTGAAAATATTAACAGAAAGCAAACATAATGAGAAAAATGTGAGTATTGCCAAAAAAATTGTCTTCAAACTTGAAACAATTGTTTCCAAATCCTAGTTTAATAAGGAATCAAGTCCATATGATACAAGTATTATGGATGGAGAAAATCAAGAAATGAGGATGATAATTTCAATATTCAAATCCAGAAAGTTCTTACCCAATTGAGAAAGATGGAAATCAATAAACTTAAAACTGAAGATATCGTTCCTCTTTTAAAAATAGCTACGAAAGTCATGCAAATTCAAACTTTATGTTCTCGAGTGCCTCAGAAAGCAAAAACTTAAACTTTTCTTCCTCCAAAAATCAAACCTTGATTCCTATAGAAAAAAAAAAGAAAAAGAAAAACTCAATCTTTCTATCTGATAATTACCACAATACAATCCAAACATACCAAACCCAAAAAGTCAAAATCCATAATACAATTTAGCACTCATCCTGAAAAAGGCTAGTAATAAATCAGGTGTATAGGAAAAAGAAAAGAATAATTAGACTCGAGAAAATAAAAGTTTGGAAAAATAGGCGGGATAGAAGCTAGATCTCTAATTTATAATAATAAAAATAATAATCCCAAAAAGATCAAAATATATAGTAGATGAGGAGGAGATTGGTTTTGCTAATCCAGCTGAGATTTATCTTGGAACCCAGCTGAGTTTACAGAAATCTAATAATTATTTTTTTGATATGTTGCTTGTTGCTTTGGTTACTTAAATATTAGTTTAATCAGATGTTAACTTGTTTTAGATGGTAATCTATAATTTGTAAGCTTACTCTCATAAGAATATGGACTTAATGGATGTTGATAAAACTTAATCATGTAGTTTTATTTTATTCAGCAACTATGTGAAGTTGATTTATCAATGAAATATATATGTAGAGAAATTTTTTCCTCTCATCTGTCAAATTACAACTTTCTTTCTTCTCGCTTGCTTTGCCATTTCCTTCTTTAATTAGTGTCAGAGCATTCAATCCTTTAAGAGACTGTGAGAGTCTGAAAAAGTGAGAGAAAATAAATAAGAAAACCTCACCAAAAGACCTTAAAAAAAATACAACACTTTCTTGTATTCATTCTAGTGTTTCAGAAACCATATCTTTGCAAGATTCACGATTTGTGACACAGCCAACGAAGCAACTAGATTTTACCTTCACTGTTCCCATGCTGCATGCAGTCGAGTTGTGTCTTTTCTAACAAGGGATTACAATAGCAATGGAATAGTTGGGTAGATTTGTGTTGGTTTGAGAAAAGAGAAATGCTAGCAACTAGGGCCTGGGAACCCTAATGCAATTCAATGTATAATGAAGTTATTATAATTTGAAGTTTCCAACTGTGTTTCTTATAAAAATAAAGTTATTTGCTAAAGAGATGTGCAAAGTACATATTTTTTTGTAGAGAGTGACAAGTAGGATTGCTAAAATTTGGTAGTGCCATGTAGGATTAAAATAGTTAGTTTAGGTCAGATAGGATTTTTAATTCGAAAATGCTTTCAAAATTTATAATCATGGTATATTAATTGTTTTATTTTAATTTCATATTGATTGGAATTAATGTGTGAATAAGCAAAAATATAACTTGCAAGACATAATAATAAATGTTAACACACCAAAGCATAGTTTAGTGGTAAGTACATATACGATCTGATAATAAATCTAGGTTCGAATCCTCTCCCCCAAACTAAAAAAAAAAAAAAAAATTTATGGTAATGAATAGTAATCACTTGACTAAATAAATGATTAAAAAATAAATTAGCAGAATAAAAATTTCTCCACTAAATAACATTGCGATCTCAAAATCATAAATTTTTTATTTAACTATTATTTTATAACATTATTATCATATTTTTTTAAAAAAAATTATTTAATATCATAATAGCAATTTATAAAATTTTAACTATATTTGTTAAATTAAATTTGAATAAATTTTAAAATTATTTATTTACAAATCAATTATATAAATACTAAAAATATTTTAATAAAAATTAAAAAGTGTGATGTAAAGATTTAAATTAAATATTAAAAAATTAATATTTTTTAAATTATTTATACATAGCACAAGCATATAGCTAGTTATACAGTAAAACACCTCATTGACAAGGCTCGGACCGTAGTCCAATCAAATTATCTTAGATAGCTAATACAGGAAAAGCAAGATGAAGGGGAAAAAAACATTTCAGTCTGAGCAAAAATGGGCTAAGGATGGTTCCCAGAGTTTGGTGATTGAAGAGCTATGGCAAATTCCTGATAATTTACATACAAGAAAGTGGTGGTGCAGTGCTTAAAAGGTGGAAAAGAAGCCGGTTTGCAAAAACTGAAATCGAAAGAAAAGAGTGCTTGAGAAAGCATGAACTCATAAAGAATAGGATCCAAAGATTTTATCATTCTAATCCCTAAATTAAAAAATCCAAAATTTATAAAGGATTTTAAACCTATTAGTTTGTATAATGTCTTTTTAACTTAACAATTATACAATACCTTTCTAATTTAATATTTTGTATTTCTTTTTTTTAAAATTTGTAAGGTCCTTCGAAATTTTTTCTAACCATTATTTAATTACATTTGATTGTTCATATTTATTTTCAAGTTGCTAAACTGTGATAATAACTGAATAAATGGAGTTCTTATATGCTAAAAATCATTTTGTCACTGACAATGAACAGAAACTCGTTAATGAAGCTGAAGTTGCCTGGATTCAAATTGCAAAACTTCCACAGTTTATATTTACAAACATCTACATGTCAGACACAGACCAAAGATAAGCTTCCCTTTCTGTAGCTCGTTTCTCATTCACTCTCTGGAACATTTTCTTCTCAAATCCTACAAAATAGACAGCAGAAAAGATCAGTTCTAATCAATATATATTCTATTTTGTTCCCAATCACCAAAATAGAAGAAACCTCATTTGACCACTGATTTCTCTCATGAGAAATCTGAAATGGACAGGACTGAGATAATATCATACCTAAAATTATACCTTATAGCAAAGATTGATCTTTCTTACCAGTCAACAAAAGTAAACAATTAATTCAGGTAAAATAGATATGAACCTACCATTACTCCGATCAACTCCATCCCAATGTCTTCCGGGCTTTATGCCATATCGATTGGGTGCAGCATCTAATCCTCTTTTTATCCAGCTGTGATTAGGAATCCCCTGGGGAACTATAAACCCTGATTCCTTCATCTTCTCACTGTCCCCTAGATCTTGAAGAACTGGTTCAGAATGCTTTCTCTACAACATGTTAAAATCAAAGAGTGTAAAGAATGTAACCTGTACAAAAGTGATTTCAATTCAAGATGTCAAACTAAGGCCGAAGTAGTTGAAATTTCAGCCAATAAAGTCTATCAAATTATCTATAATCTCAAGCAAGTAAACAAGCAATTCAATCAACTACCTTGACCAAATGTGCCATAGGATCACCCCATCTTAGTCTCTCCTTCAGCATTTTGTCAAGTTCTGGATCATCTCTGCGAAACAGAAGATAAACCAATGAACTGCCATATGCATGAACACAGAAGGGAAGAAAAGTATTTCGTGGTTTTTCTATAAATGTGCTCTGCTGACTGCCCTCTTTCCCCATATTTTGTGGTAATTAAAAGAATATATTTATGGCAACATAATAGATCGAACAACATCTCTTTGTGCTTATTTCTTTTTTTATAACCAATTTCTTCGTTTTCATGATACAACGATAATATTGTATATACGTGCATATGCATGTATACATAAAGGATGATATGTTATTCAAGGAAACGAAGAAAAAGGAAAGTAACCCCAAAAAATAGTTAAATGGACGAAGTAATAACTCGTAGATTTACATCACATGCACTATTCCTTGAATTGGCTAATCCAGAACTAATTGAATGACTAATGTCATTATATCAATTCCAAGATGTATGCCTGCTATATGTCTGCAACAAAGGTGAATTTAAACCTCTCTTTTGTTGCACTAGATGACTGATCTAACAAACAAACTCATTGCTCCCACCCGCCCTTTCTCTTCCCTATATATATGTATTTCCATTCACGACATGGAAATTCCATCAATGCCATCATGATTGAATGTTCACTATTACGTTCATGGCTAATTTAGTATGAAACTAAGGTTCTATTCTCCAGACCAATTTCCATGGGCTGGTGTCACAAGGAAAGCATTTTAATAAGAGTGATAAATAAAGTTGAAAAGAAAAAGTAAGATTCTGAATTGTTAAATGGCAATTTCAATCTTACCTGGTCCGTGCAAATGGCTTCTCCTTCTCAAGTTCTAATTCCTGCAGCCGAACTTCAGCTTCTCGCTTTTGAGCCAAGCCCTTGCCCCACTCTAACTTCTTTTCCTGACAGGACAAAATTCCCATGCTTAAAGAACAACCAAAAAACCAATGATAACAAATGCCCACATACTTGAAGGATGAAATACACAGCAAAAATTTAAATTCAATGAGAAAAAAGAAAAAGCAATTGCCAAACCATATCATATTCATGTAGATATAACTCTAATAATTATGATGCAAATTAATTGCATTGAAAACTCCTAGTCTCAACAGATGTATTTCTAATTCGAAGAAGGCTCGTATCTCCCCTGATTGCCACAGGTTCTCATGTTTCACTATTTGTTAAGAACTTTAATGATTCAACATTTCATTCTAACAAGCTTGGTAATGGAACTCCAATTCAAACATCAAACCTCTTTAGCAAATTTAGACATATTCACACACTAACTGCCAAAAGATAACACAAATTTCAACTCCATATCAAGCACTTCTTTTTTTCAGAACACTAAACTCTCATATGGCAACAAACAAAACTGAAGTCAAGCGCACGAGTGTGGGTGGTTAGTCCTGGCTAAATAGCTGTCAATTCTCACCACTTTCTGAAGTAGATAAAAGGTTCAAAGGAAAAGATATCTGATTTTATTGATTGCCGTAATCAGGGGTGCCTGTCCAGCACTTTTCACTCGCAATTGAGTTAGTTAAGTTCCGTGCATAAATTCTTTAATTATTTTTTTATTTTTTTATTTTTTAGGAGTGCAATGAGCCTAGCATACAAAAAGGGGAAGCTCATCTCCCCTAGACTCTATTTTGACCAAAGCTTGATGGGACTTGATCTCAAGTCTTGCCTGTCCTCACAGCAACAAAGACTAGGCTAATTAGTGTGGATACTTTCTTTACACCTATCAACTAGAAATACAATTAGAAGTATTCAGGAGAACCTTAATGAATATACAAGTTCTGCTTTATACATAATATAAGATCATATCATTAGTATCCTTTTGTTTCTTTCCAGTTTTATGATTTAACATAAAAGGCATAAATCTGCAGAAACCGCAAAAACTCCAATAGCTGAACAACAGTCTGTAAAAGCCCTCAAACTAACTCCAACAAACAACCAAAAACATGCTTTTATCACAAAGCATCATAGAAATCACAAGAAAAGAATAATAATCATTGAAAGCCACCATGATAACTAGCACAACTGGGACAACAATTTAAACATTTGAGACCAAGACAACTAAAGAACAACGATTAAGTATAAAATTTTAAGTACCTTAGGCTTTTCTTCTACTTTTTGCTTTGATTTCAAAAATTCCTCCTTCGATATTCGTTGCCCTGCAGTGTTTTATGAAGTATATGCATAAGCACAGATAAATAATTTACATACCTTATCTAGCTTGGACATGCTAGTTCCAAAGTTGATATTCTCATTTGACTATGCAGTACAGAAAATGGAAGACAAGTTGAGGATTATAGAAAGTTAGTTTGGACCTTGGACATTTGGACATCAAATTCATAATTGTAATTTTTTGGGTAATCATCCTTAATTTTTGTAGTTCGTCAAAGCCTTTGAGACAATATAAGATGAAAAAGCTCTTTTACCTACATTTTTGGAATTAGGTTTTTAAGAATTGGAATTGAAGTTATTAGGTTATTCTATAAAGTATTCTCTTTCTTTTATTCATTTCCATTTAAAAGTTGTTCTTTTTTCCCTCCTATATGAACATGCAGGTGCAGCATCAGTTACAAAATTTTTTTGTTTTTTTTAACTAACCTTTCTTATCACGATATATTGGTTCAGCACCCTGTCCAGTCATTTTAGGATCCATCTGTTGAAACCTGCCAAAATGCATATATGCTAAATTACAAAAATGAAATTCAATCTGCTAAAATATAAGCAAATGTCCATTTTATAATATTGAAAGAAATAGATCCTTGAGGAAAAAAATAAAGCATGGGATTTAAAAATCAGCCTGATCATTCACCCAATATTAACTGAAAGTAACATAAATGACTCGTAGTTCGGATCAAGTGATAACAAAATAAAATGGAATCACCAAAACCTTAAGTCCTATGAATATTTTTAAAGCAAACCAACTTATAATTTAGTAATGGAAAAGAGAAAGCTCTTTAAGAAGAAAGAAAAAAACAAGAAAAGAAAAAGAGTATCAAAATGAATATCGTTTCTTTCCCAAAACAAAAGGCACTGGCATTCTAATATTCAAGCAATAACGTTGATCACTAATGCAAGCGTTTGCAAGCTCAAAGCTGGAAATATTGTCCATCTCACAAGGTCAATTGAAAAGACAAGTGCAATCCCATCATCAAATATCACCAAGTCTACAATCCTAACATTGACAATGCAGTGGCAGCCTAGGCCACAAGGCTATCCTAGTTTTCTCCAATGCTACAAGCATATTTCATCATTAACAGGATGGTAGAAAACAAATTTATAAATATGGTTTTACATGTATATGGATGAAGAGAAAAATATGGAAAATGTTAGTAGACTTAAAATCAAAGGTGAAAAATGATCTCAAACAGCCTGTTTGTTTAATATATTTTCATTGTTTTGAGCCTTAGAACAGTGTTGCAGAAAAGTACAGGGCCAAACTTTGGTCCTGTTACCAAACTCATGCTAGCATTATTTACGAGAGTTTTACTATACTAAACAATACAAAGAAACCATTTTATTGTAAAATACCATATGTGTTCAAACATTGTATAACAACCTAGTTCATCTTGTCAAAGAATAGTTCAAGCTATTGAATTGTATAGGAACTTTTTCGGTTGTAAAGCAATCAACTTAAACAGCTTAAGAACCCAGGAATAGAATTTACAATCTCACATTTTGTGAGGGACAAACAAATCAAAGGGAGAAGGAAGATACAAATCAGCTACAACTATAAGACAATTAGCTTTCAGAGCTAGCTGGTTGATACCTAAATCTGGCTAATCAGACGTTAAATATGGTGTTCATTTTGAAGAAACCATAAAAATTTAACCAGAATTCGATTTATAAAGAACAACAGATACTTCACTGACCAGGAATGTGACTATATCAATGGAATAAATTAGCACAAAGAAGTAGTTTTATGTACTTAGAGAGTTGTTACCTCAATAAATCATCCTTCT
This sequence comes from Jatropha curcas, assembly GCF_014843425.1. Next base: position 26,972 of record NW_023590916.1, on the reverse strand, counting down.
TAAGTTTAGATATCTCTTCCTGGATATCACGGCCAGAAATCAAACCAGTTTTTGGCCGATCCTTTGAGGAAACCAGGTCAGATGAACCCTTCTTGTCATGGGAGCTACCATTCATAATTGAACTTGAATTCTTAGGCAACCGTTGTGGAGAAAGATCTAGTGATGCCAATTTATCAACACCTTTTCTGCTTTTCCTTGGCGGTGAGAGATCTGGCCCTGGGGAATTTTGGGGTTCAGGGGACGGAGTATGATGCCTTCTCCGCTGCTGTCTTGGAGGTGACAAATCAGCATCTTTCCCTATCCTTTGCTTACGGGGTGGTGACAAATCAGGAAGTGGACTGTTGGAATACCTGAGTTTTGTATCAGGTTCAGGTGATGGGGAATAATGGTGTTTTCGCGGCTGCCGAGGAGGTGAAAAGTCGGCAACTTCTCTTGAAGGCTTTGATGGTGGGTCTGGTGAAGGTGTATCATTTTGAATCCTTCGCTTACGAGGAGGTGACAAATCAGATTCGGGTGGTGGAATGTAGTGGCGTTTCTGTTGCTGCCATGGTGGTGACAAGTCTGCATCTTTACCCCCAGCCGAAGGCCTCTCACTAGGCTCAGGTGAGGGTGTATCGTTCCGTGTACTCTGCCTACAGGGTGGAGACATATCAGAATCTTGATTAACAAAATTCGCTCGTTTAGGAGAGAGTGAAACCCATCCACTTCCATCTTCAGCTATGGCATTATTAGCCCATTTGGCTCTAAGTTGCTCCAACCTCTTCATTCTTTTAACTTCTATATCTTCATCCACTTGAGGTTTTTCTTCATCTGCAGAACATTAAAGCATAAACCCATTAAATAAACAAAACTTAATTTAATATTGGATGAATTATACACCAAATGTTTGAGCATCGAATCCTTTTACCAGCTGAATCATTTTCCTCTTCTTCAAGTTTTATAGGCTTATGCCAGACAGGATCTTCATCCACAACCAAAACACCAGGCCCATCAGATTTCACTTTCTTCTTCTTCTTTTTCTTTTTCTTCTCTTCCTCATTGATGCTTTCATACCTTCTCAAATATTCTTTTAGGGACTTGGTTCCAGAAGTTTGAGCTGCCATAGTTCAGAATGTATGCCCTCACCGCTTCCTGGTATAAATGTTTAGGGATGGCAGCAGGGCAGGTACCCGCTAGAAATCAACTACCCGAATCTGAACCCAACAATCAATTTAAGTACCCCGAATCCGTTTAGAATTAACGGCATACTACCGAATCCGCTGAAAAACAGAAACTGAAAATGCAAAAAAATATATACATATATAATACATTAAAATTCAACCTGAAATAATAAAACAATTTAACCTGAAATGTTCTAGAACAACAGTACCAGTAATCTTAGAATAGAACAAAAGAATTAAAATTCAACAGAAATAAATAATACATACAATAAAAGACTAAAGAGAAAATTATAATTAGCTACAGCAAGTTTTTACAGTATTGGGAGAAAGAAAGTGAAGATAAATTCAACAAACAAAACTCCTCTTTCATCTAGGATAGAAATATAATAATTTCATCTAAAAAGTAAACCATTTTAGATGGAGAATAACAAATAAAACATGCACAAAACCCACAAATGAAAATAATAAAACAATAAACATATATCTCCTGGATAAAGCCACAAATTACTTCAACAAGACATTTAATAATTCCTCCTCTTTGTCTGTTTATATGTATTTATAAAAAAAAAAAAAAAAAAAAAAAAAAAAAAAATCTAAAAAGTACACCATTTTTAGATGGAGAATAACAAATAAAACATGCACAAAACGCCCACAAATGAAAAATAATAAAAACAATAAAACATATATCTCCTGGATAAAGCCACAAATTACTTCAAACAAGACATTTACATAATTCCTCCTCTTTGTCTGTTTATATGTAATTTATAAAAAAAACAAAAAAAAAAAAAAAAAAAAAAAAAAAAAAAAAAAAGGAAAAGGGACGAAGGAGAACTGGAAAAAATAAATAAATCGAGAACGAAATAAAACTCAAGAATACAAATGGAGGACCTGGCACTGGTACTAGGGTTGAAGAGCAGAGGACTGCTGCGCAGGCGACGGCGACGGCCACGCAAAGAAGCAACGGGGAGGGGTAGAAAAAGCAATAAGACTGAATGGGTAGAACCATAGAAGAAGAGAAGGAGCGGCGCTGATGTTTAGTTGGGAAGAATTTTGTTTTATTTGTATCGTTAAAATGCAATCTTAAGCTCAAACGACGTAGTTTTGTGTGTGGATTCATTTAAACCTCCTGCATCAAACTACGTCGTTTGACAATAAAATAGGTTATTGTTATTGTTATTATTACACTAACTATTAATTAAAAGGCTATAATTAATATTATAGTAATTGTAATAATAATAATATTAGGTAAAGTATTAAGTTTAATACCTTTTAATTAGAGAATATGTCTAGTAGGTTTATAACCTTTTTTAATTTTTAATAAATAAGTATCAAACTACAAAAGTTCAAATAAATTACTAACACACAAATACTATATATATAATTTTGTGTAATATATTTTATGTAAAAAAACTAAATTTAAATTATTAAGATACTATAATTCAATGTATCTATAATTCAATGTATATAATTTTATTAAATTTTTTCTTATGAATAAAATTATATTACTATCAAAATATTCATATATATATAATATTAATATATATAATATATATATATATAATATATATATATATATAAATAAAAAAAAAAAAAAAAAAAAAAAAAAAAGATATTAAGTAGTTTGGTGGCAACATAGCTTAATTGTTGTAGGGAGGTCATGGGTTCTATTCTAACATCTATGAAATATATTTGCTTAATGGATTGGGATAGCGGGGGTAACTGACCTCCTATACTTCAATTTCATTCTGTCCGTATAACTGAACCCCAAACTCAGTCCCATCCCATCTAAGCAGGTGGAGTTAAAATTAACCCACCCCTAATTAACATCAATGGTTAGGGTTAGGCTTTTTTTCTCCGTTTCAGTCCTAATAAACCTCCATTTTCCATCCTCCATCAATGGAGGTCACCACACAACCATTCTCACCACACAGGAAGCAAAATGGCAATATTGTGAAATCAATGCAGTTTACCAACCATTCCCAAAGCTTTAAATAAAATAACAAAAACCCAAACAAAAGTATAAAAGAAACCTATCAACCAGATCCAGATCAAAATTACGCGAAAACAATGGTCATATGAAAAGTAAAACAAATAGTTCATAAGAAACCAACCATACCTTCTCATAAGAAACCAAACAAATAGTTCATAAGAAACCAACAAATAGTTCATAAAAAACCCAAAATATTATATCTTCCTAGTTTCGACATCATCATGCGTATATATCTACATCTATTATATACTACATGAAAAAAAAAAAAAAAAAAAAAAAAAAAAAAAAAAACAAAAAAAAATGCAAGTTCTTATCAGCAATGGTAATAATAATAATCTGGAACTTTGATCTCTGCAATTTTAAACAATGTCCAATCACGTTCAAAAAAAAAAAAAAAAAAAAAAAAAGCAAGTTCTTATCAGCAATGGTAATAATAATCTGAACTTGATCTATGCAATTTACAATGTCCAATCAAGTTCATAGGCATTTACAATGCTTACAGTTTAATAAATTCATAATTCATTATTATTGATATCTAATTTGATAACCAAATCAGTTCCATTGATTCAATTCCTTTGAGTTTCCGTCAATCTAAAACATCATCTTTACATTTTCTTTTTATCAAATAAAATCGATTATTACACAACAAACTAGAACCTTGCAATTTGAATTTCCATTAAATGGCTAGAACCTTACTCTTATGCTTATTTCAAACCATTGATCACTTCTAGCTATTATTAAAGATGATTACTTCAGTTAATTAACTAACAACATTTTTCTAGGATTATCTTAACTCTCGTTTTCTCAATTTCTATGATTTTTGACTTTGAGGCATATTTGTCTAATTGTATCAATTAATATTTCAAGTATCTAATGGCATCTAATTGCAAAACTAATTACTTATGCATCACCTACACATCAGACGGATCATTCTGCCTACTATAACAATTTTCGGTCACTAAAGACGCCGCCGTCTACAGTGGTCGGAGGGGCGGTGGTTACCGAATTCTTCAAGATTCAAATTTTAGTCGTGGTTCATGTAGAACTCAACTCCCAAATCAATTTCACCATCCCATGCCTAATTTACCAAAATCCCAAAATTTTATTCAAGTTGAAACCTAAATTCTAAACCCCCTTCAATCTTCATTCAATTACCAAATCAATCAAGAATAAGTTAATCGAAAGCATAGGTTCGATTTTCGACCAACCTTAGTAAAGAGAATTGCCGGATATGCTTGAGCTCGCTGGAAAGTCGAGAAAAAGAGAATTGTCGAAGGAGGTTTATTTTCCTTCAAATTCTCACTATTGCCAGGCAAATTTCACACAAGCCAAACACAAATACTGAGCAGTTGAACAAAATAGTTGATTTGTGAATGAAATTCAAACTCACTCTCTAACTCTCATGGTGAGTCCGTTTGGGTAGACTGATATGACGAATCCTCTCAACACAACATGATTGTATTAGAAATTTGAAGTACTAATTTTAAATAAGAATAGGAATAAGAAAAGTTTGAATTGAAGAAGAGGGAGGCGGTGCAGCGATGTGGGTGTTGAAAACCGGTGGAATCGGTGAATGACTGATATTATAATCGGTCGGGTCGGATTCAAATTATTTCTAGTGTCACTTCTATGAAGCAGATTTGAATCAAGTTACTTGAATTCAGATCATGAAGCGTGCCACTTAGTTTAAAAATTAAAGGAAAAAGAAAATTCAGATTTCATTTTTTTAGTGGCTAGTTTTTTCTAAGGTTTTTTTTTTTTTTTACATAATTTAAGTTTTATGGTAATTAACTTTTTCAATAATAAATTTGAGATTTTTTTTCTAAGAACCATAATAAATTTGATATTTCAACCCTCTATAAAAAATCAAATTTGCTACAATGCGTGATGTCATTAGTTAATATTAAATATATTTATATAGTTTTTGTTTTCATATTGCATTTATGGTAGTAAAACGTTTTTGTAGATAAATAGATTCTTCGGTAAAATTATCTATTTTAGTAGTTGTTAGATGTTTTAATAACTTATAAAGGTAAGTTAAAAGCTGTTACTGGACAATGCTGAGATTTCTCATAAGTTTCCATTAAATTTTTTTGCAATAACCGTCACAACTTAAGATGACAGTAAATACACCGCAACTTGACAATCACATTGTACTTGAATTTGCCTCTATCCCTTCTCCCACACAATAGTCAAGGCTTTATAAATCACCCAAAGTTCAGCATCAATAGCATAATAAATGCCCAATGCCGATGAGAAGCCAAACTGCCATTTCCCATTCGAAGAACGAAAAGTCCAACATAAGCAGCTAAACCCAGGTGACCAGAGGCACTCCCATATGCCCCTATTAGTAGGGTTCCAAGAAATCAGCATAAACGAAGAACCATGAGGAGATCTCATTACATCAGTGTCCTTATCCTAAGCTTGACACACTTCAACACTTTCGACTATAAGAAATTATAAGAAAGCTCAACTGCATTCAAAGGATCAAAGGTTCTAGCATTTCTTGACTTCCAAATCCACCACAAGCACATGACTAAAGTAACACCCCAAGAAACACCAACAGAGGTGATCCCTAATGAAGAAAGATTTGATAATAACCATTGTCAAAGTGAACTAGTAGCAAAATCAGTACAGAAATCATGAACAGGGAAAAAAAAATCCATACTTATTGGGTGAGATAATAATCATGCAATACATATAGTACGATTTCGCTTGAGAATGGCAGTTATAAGAAGCATCAGCAGTAATTCCTCTTCTACATCTCTCAAAATTACGTAAAATCTTCTCACGAGCTACCTGATATAAAAATAAACAAATCCTATGTGGCATATGGACTTTCAATATGAGCTTCCATAAATTGGAAATAGGAGATAAACCATGATTGACCAGCAAACTATATGCAGATTTCACCATAAAGAACCAGAAGTTGCACAACCTAAATTATATTATCCTACTAGTCTTCATTAGTACAAAGGACTTGTCATTTTAAATTATCAAAGAATCAGGCAATTTATGATAGACCCAGCCCAAAGCCCCTCAAGGTTTACTCAAGGAGACATAAGGAAGGAGGAGCTGGCATCAATATAGGAAAAGCTGCCTTAGAATTATGGTTAGAATCAAAACCAGCCTCTGTGATAGAGACAGATATCCCATCTAGTAACAACCAACTCAACTCTAATTGATAAAAGGAGGGATGTGATTATAGGAGAGCATCTTCAGAAAAGTTGTGATTACTGAGCAGGATTTTCTGCTAGGGAAACCTTCATGTCTCCTAGCTTGATTCTCTTTGGATCAAGAATTTTCTATCTTATGTTATTTCTTTTTCTTGAGAGAGTACCTGTAACCAGCCGAGTTGATCTTCAATTTCTTCCACTCTATTCTGGAATTTTTTTTACATTAATCAAATACAACAGTTCAAGTTCTTCTTCCCTAAATTTCTCTTTGGATTGATTTTTTCTATTGTTCTCTACTGGATATTTGTACTTTTAGTTCCTTACTATATCAATTTACCTTCCAAAAGATCCCATCTTCATTCCCTAGAAACATCCTAATGGTGGCGAACATTTAGAGACTTGGTAAAATCGTTAAAAGGAGTAGTAGCATGACCGACCAAAGGTCCATAAGGCAAACAAGAAGCAGTCCAAAAATTAGGAGCAATTCCACTTCTAACATCCTTAACAATGCCCTTTAAACCACTTCTGATACCTCACCAAATATGAGAGCCAAACCGAACCGATTGACAATCCCAAGAGAAACGACCATGAAAATATTTGTTACTAAAAACTTTAACCTAGAGCGAATTAGCATCCCCACTAATCCACCGCCCCAGCTTACCCAATAACCCCAGCTTACCCAGTAAAGCCATATTCATAATCCTCATATTATGGACCCCTAAGCCCCTATTGACGCGGGGATGCTGAATTGTTTGCCAATTCACAAGGTGAACTCGATTGGACCTATCTAAACCTTTCCAAATAAAATTCCTACAATTCTCTCCATTTCATTACAAAGAGAAATAGGAAGTAAACACATTTGCATAGTAGACGCATGGATGGAGGAGAGAACTGATTGTAACATAATGATCCGGTCAGCCATAAACAAAAAATTAGCTTTCCACCTTGTCAACTTCTGCTTCATTTGATCTAAAATATAAGAAAAATTATCCTACTTACCCTCTTTTGACGAATCAAGACACCTAAATATTTGCCCATATCTTAGGTTAACGGGATACCAAAACTCTTACATAATCCATCAGTTATTTGACTTTCAACTGAAGAAGACAATAAAAACGAGATTTCTGAAAAATTTTCTGATCTGAAGCTATAGAAAATCTGGTTAAAATATCCATGATGATACCCATCTAGGATTTTGAAGCTTCCGCAAAGAGAATCATGTCCTCGGTAAAAAATAAATGAGACAAATTAGGGGCCTACAAGATAAAGGAATGGATTGTCAAACTACATTAGACACACCTTGCTGAATAACATGCGCCAAATATTTAATCCACAAAATAATTAAGTATGGAGAAATAGAATCTTCTTGTCGAATACCCCCACTTGCCATTTAAAAACTTTAATTTTAAAAAATATTTAATATTTGATTGTAATATCTTATAATCTATAATATTATATATATAATTTAAAAACCAATATTTAATATTTGATTGGTAATAATCTTATATCTATAATATTCATATATATATATATATAATATATTATTATATTAATATATATATATATATATATAATATATATATATATATAATCTGTCTAATCTAACGGAAATCGGTGGGGAAATATTAGCATTTTTCAAAAAATGCCCCTACTAAATTTATGGATGATAAAAAATATCAATTAAAGATTTTAAAATTTGATTGGGTTGAAAAAATAAAGATTAAGTTTAATTTTAATTGATCATATTTAATTTCCTATTTACATCTAAATTTATTATATAAAATAAAAAAATTATATATTATATACTATATAACGTATATTCAATATGAAATAAAAAATTATATTATATACTATATAACGTATATTCAATATGATAAGAATATAATATTTTTAAGAATTTTAATTTTATTGGTTGAAAAAATAAAGATAATTTAACTGTAATTTATCATATTAATTTCCTATTTAAACCTAAATTCTATTGTATAAACTAAGAAATTATATTATATACTAAATAAGATAAAGGATTTAATTTTATTCTAAAAGATAAAGGAAATTTGATCTTGATTTATTATGTTCTACTATACTAGTCTTTTTTTAACATGCATTAAACATTTTTGTACTCGTTGTTTTTACACGTTAATTAATTTTTTATTTATAATTTTTATATAATATAATTATTAATTTTTTAATCTAATTTTAGTTATCATTATTTATTATTAAAATTTAAAATCTAATTTTAATTGTCATGATTTATTATTATATTTCTATTTTTTAGTAAATGCATTTGATATATTATTTGATTGTCTTAAAAATTTTTACATGTGTTACATATGCATGTTTCTCGTCACATGTTACTTGTTGTTCTTAATTATTTTTTTTAATCTTTTTTTAATTTATTTTATTTATTTTGATCTATCTGTGTTGCTTATATTTGCATAAACCAGCAAAGTAAATAATAAGTTATTGACATAAAGATAAATAGTTTTATTTTCTTCATTCAATTTATAAATATTAACTTATATAAATTGTACAATTTTATTATGCATAAACACATTATTTGTCTCGTTGTCCCTCTCGAAGTTTCTTATGAAATTTAGAAGATAAGTTCATTGTAACATTTAAATGGCTATTGTTAGTTTTTAATTTTTATAATACTATTGATTAATATTTTGAATATATTGAAAATTATTTTTGCAATTTTTTTTGGATATATTTACCTAAAATCATCTAATATTATTTTTCTAAAAATCCAGTATATTTCCTTTTGTAAGGTTCAATGAAATTAAACTTAAAAACGGTCTAACAATAAAAAATACCCCCAACTTTGCGTCTTGTAACAATTACACCATAAATTAAACCTAACCCGTCAAACATCCTTTTGTAATTTTTTGTCAATATTGCACTCTAATTTTGAATCAGTCAAAATCAATGGTAAAATATAATATATGTGAGATCTACACAAAAGACTTGAGTTCATTTAAACATGAGATGAGTTAAGTGAAACTATGTATTTCACCTAATCAACACCATACCAACACCATCCTTCATCTCCCTCCCCCTAAACAAAATTGCAATTGGGATGCTTGAGGAGTTAAGCTGAATTTAAGATGTAATTATTATATGACTCAAAATTTGAAGTATTTTTTATAGTTAGATCCTTAGAGACTAACACTCTAATACTCCATTATTTTTGCGGTGTAGCAAGAGGTATCATTATGTTCAACATTAGTTGTTGGTTTTCTATATTGTTGTCTACTACAAAATTAGTAAATTAGAAAAAAAAAAAAAAACATAACATAGTAATGTAGTTTTATATTAATTATAATTTATTAAATAAATAAATATCTAAATAAAAATCAAAAATATAAAGCAGATAAATATTTAGATGATACATTGCATTCATATAAATAAAAAAAAAATCATAAAGCATAACCCTATTTTTGAAGAGAGAAAACTCATACTATTATTAAATTGAGTGATAAAAAGAGACTAAGCATATGGATACACTATCCCAAACGTGGTTCCTAGTGTAAGTATAGGAAGCTCTGGCTAGACTGTGAGCTCCTATATTTGCTTGTCGCCTAATCCAACTAATAGAAATATTAGATCTTTTGCTTTAATAGCAACCTGCAATCACTTATTACAGTTTCCAACTCTGATAAGTCTAAATTTTGAGACTAAACACTACCAAAAAAAACGCTAAATTGTGACCGACTAAAATCGGTTGCAATTTTACAACCTCTTTACAACCAATAGACAAACAGTCGTAGATTTTAGCGCTGAAAATTCCCGCGAGTTTGATTTTCAATTTGTGACCCTGACACTACGGATTTGCGACCGCTTTGCGACTAAATATATTTCCGTCGTAAAATTGCTCGCTTTAAAATTAGGAATAGGTTCTGAGATCAATTGGCGATAGAATTGCGACCGATTATTTGCGACCGACAGTTTGAGTCGCAAATCGGTTGCAATTTTGTCACCAAGTAAAACGACGTCGCAGAATTAAAATTTGCGACCGATTTTGCGACTAAATATATTTCCGTCGTAAAATTGCTCGCTTTAAAATTAGGAATAGGTTCTGAGATCAATTGGCGACAGAATTGCGATCGATTATTTGCGACCGACAGTTTGAGTCGCAAATCGGTTGCAATTTTGTCATCAAGTAAAACGACGTCGCAGAATTAAAATTTGCGACCGATACTAATGAAATTTGCAACCGATGCGTCGGTCGCAAAATTTAGGGCTTTAAACGCCAGACGCCCTCTTTCTTCTTTTCCTTCTTCTTTCTTTCTTCTCCTTCTCCTCTCCTCTCCTCTCCTCCGTTCGCAGCGCCGCTCCAGCCCCTCCTGACACCGCTCCAGCCCGCCTGACGCCGCCACCTCCCTCTCCTCGTTCGCAGCGCCGCTCTCCAGCCCTCCTGACACCGCCAGCCCGCTGACGCCCGCCACCGCCGCTCCATTGCAGATCGGTCACTCCTAACGCCGTTCGCGCACCGTTTTGAGGTAATTAGTTTTGCAATTTTATTTTTTTTCGAATTTTTTTCTTTTTGTGATTTTATGTGTTTTTGGCAATTTATTATTATTTGTTTACTGTTATTATTATTATCTTATTAATTATTATTCATTGTTGTTGTTGTTAAATGTTGGTTGTTATTATTAATTATTATTTTATTATTTTTGGGTGTAAATTGTTACTGTTTTATAATATTATTATTATTATTATTATAATGATTGTTTATTGTTTATTATTTTGAAAAATAATATTGTTATTGTTTGGTTGTTGGTTATTAGTTTTTATTTTATTTTATTATTATTGTTATTAAAATTGTTACTGTTATTAATTATTTATTATTATTATTCTATTAAATTGTTTCTGTATTATTTTATTATTATTATTATTTTAATTATTATTGTTTGTTTGTTATTTTTATTATTATTGTTGTTGTTGTTAATGTTATAATTATGCTAAATCTTCCATAATACTCATAATTCATTTTAATTTCTATAATAATTCTATCAATTAATAATAAATTATTTTAATTTTTAAATTTCAATTATATCCAAATTACTTGATTTGTCACTAATTAAAAATATATTGATAATAACGCCAAATATTATAATTGCTAAAAGAAAAATCATTATAAACAAAAACACGTATGTTGATATTTAGTTTCATATCAAAGGATAAACAATTGCTGCCTGCACAAATAAGGTAAGGAATATAATAATAAATTTAATAAGTTACCTGTTACCTAATTTCATTTAGAATTTCTGCAGAAGTATCTTTAAACTATGTACAGTTGGTGGAATATATCTAAAATTTGAGCTGTATTATGATAACAACATGCGTAATCAGCGAGTAATATGTGCAAACAAAGTTTATAAAATAGTTCCAATATAATTAAATTAAAAGAGAAAAGACAAACAATAGATAACACATGCTCAAAATCTAAAAATGATAATTACAAAAAGCAACAGAATCTGAATAATATTCACAATCATTTCCTTTCAACACTACAGTAAAAGAAATAAACCGAATTCTATAAATAAAAAACTAATAGAAAATATTAAACAAACATTAAAAAAAAGTAAACAATGCAAAGAAACATTTAAGTAGGAGACTAAAGAATTGATGAAGCAGAAAATAGATTACCGCTACCGCTCCCCATTATGCAACTTATAAAGATGGATGTACAGGAGGCAACTTTCAGTTTCAAATAAGTTTAAATTGAATTTATGAGTTGATGGAATTTTAAATTAACCTAAACCTATTTGAAAATTAACAACTCATAAATAATTCAAATATATATAGATATAATAATCACAAACTTGAGCTTCATGAAAACTATGAAGGATAATAACGAAGCTGAAAAATTCAATTTGTAGAACAGCTGAAAAATTCAATTTGTAGAACTGAATTTCTTCAATAATTGTTCAATTTCTGCGTGATAACAACTTATTTAGACCTAATTTATGAGTCTATCTATGAACCAAATTAATGAATAATATATATTTTTTTTCAGAAATGAGTTCTTTCTGACTATTTACTAGGAAAAAAAAAGAGTAAAGTTGGAACAATTTATTCGTTTATTTTGTACCAAAAGATAATGTACAGGGTCGGTATTGGCGGTTGAGCAATTTAAACATAATTAAAGACTTAATGCAATATTAGGTTATTACATGTTCTTAATTATTGGCAACTCTTTCTTAAGAAGTTTTGGCCGTGTTTTTCTTTATTTTATATTATTGTCGTTATTATTCTTAAATATGTTTTTATTAAATGAATGATGAGTTTGGATTGGAGGCCTAGTAGTGGCCAGCCTAGTAGTGGCCATTTTGCCTTTGGAGAATGTTGGTATGATATAGAAGTGTTTATTGAAGTGTCTTTGTATTTGAGATTTGATTGTGTTGTGCCAAATGCTGCAGAATTTTTTTCAAAAAATTCAATATGTGGAATAGTACACTTACCTTTATTATAGTAGGCATATATATATATAACCTTTGTATTGAATTAATGAACTTAGTGATTTTACATTTATATATAGTTACCCTTATTATAGAAATAACCTTAGTTATTTATAAGTGTAAATTGAACATTACATTAGTGGCATGTTTTAAGGATGGTTTAAGGTTTAGACTAATGCAATTACATATAATTTACCCTTTATAAACACATTGTTAATTAGGTAAAAAAAAATGCGAAATAATCGAAATTGGATGTACTAGAGGTTCGAGGTCAATGGGATATTAAGACAAGAGTTCCTGCAAGGATTGGAGGCGTTTATACAGTTTGCAGTTGGTAATCCCACTTTTATGGATGGTAATAAGTTGAGGTGTCCATGTAATCACAAGAAGTGTCGAAATCGAGCCTTCTTAGACATCAATACAGTGAAACTTCATTTGTGCAAACATGGGTTCGTGGAAAATTATTACGAATGGATACATCATGGTGAAGCTCGAGTTGCAAGTGGGTCAGGTCACTCCATTCCGATAAGTTTAGAAGTTCAGCCTTATCAATTTCTGTATGGTAATCAATGCAATGATATGGTAATCGATGCGAGTAGAGTACAATGTGATTGGGGATAAATTATGGAGGAATCGCTAACGTAGCAGGCACAAAATTGTTTGACTGCTAAGTGCAGCTTAACAGTGAACTGTGGCCTGGATGCAAGAATCATAGTTCTATCTGTTGTGGCACGATTACTACACATGAGCGGGCACCATTTTTCAGAAAGGGTTTACGATGATTTTGTTGCATTAGCAAGGGAAATGTTGCCTAAAAGGCCATTCAATGGTTGATATTTTTGTTTCGGGACAAAAATTAGTTCGGGGATTGGGACTATCGATAGAAAAAGATTTGATTGTTGTTCGTAATAATTATATGATATCTGGAGTGTTGACCTTCGGAATTCAGAGGAATGCAAAGTTTTGTTCTTCCCAAGGATATTCAACGGCGGGGTCAAGGGATAGTAGAGTACAAAGAGAGTGGTAGAGTATAAAGAGAGAAGGCTTTCAAGAAGATGTATTATTTCCCACTTGTTACTTGCCTTCAAAGGTTATATGCATCTAAGGCGACAGCTAAACACATGAGATGGCATGCTTTGCATGAATATGAGACTGGTATAATGACTCATCCGTCAGACTCTAAAGCCTGGAAACACTTTGATAACAATCATCCTGTGTTTGCTACTGAGATGAGAAATATGAGATTGGGGCTTTGTACTGATGGGTTTCAGTCGTTTGGCCAATCAGGACAACAATATTCATCATAGCTTGTCATTGTCAAACCATATAATCTACCACCCTCAATGTGTATCAAAGATGAATACATGTTTTTGTGTGTTATTGTACCTAGCCTTAATAATCCGAAATACAAAAATGATGTATTTCTACAAACCTTGCTTGCTGAACTTAATTATTTATGGGATTATGGGGTTGAAACGTTTGATATTTCAGTCAATTAGAATTTCATAATGCGAGCTGCTTTGCTTTGGACCATCAGCAATTTTCCAACATTTGGAATGTTATCTGGGTGGAGTACGGCAGGCAAATTGGCTTGTCTTATGCATGGAAAACACTAATGCATTTACACTAACACTAATGCATTTTACACTAAAGAATGGAGGTAAACAATGTATGGTTCTGATTGTGGTAAACAATGTTGGTTTGATTATCATCGCAAATTCTTACCAGAATCTCACCCTTGGAGGAGAAATCGACAATGCTTTAGAAAGAACACGACTATTGTTGAATCCCCTCCGCCTGTGAAGTCTGGAGCTAAAATATTACAAGAAATTGAAGACTTGGGGCTTATAAAAGTTACAGAGTTAGGTGCAGATGAGGCAAATACAAGAATTGGCAGGAATAGCAGGTGGAAAAAGCGAAGCATCTTCTGCGATTTGCCATATTGGAGTTCACTTTTTATCCGTCATAACCTTGATGTGATGCATATAGAAAAAAATGTGTTTGAAAATCTGTTCAACATTGTCATGAACATTGAGGGGAAACCAATGATAATGCAAAAGCGAGAGCAGACATGAAGGAAATTTGTCGTCGACCAGAACTCGATCAATCTGTACTTACTGGTAAGTTTCCAAAGGCATGTTATTATTTTATTCTTTAGATAAACCCCAATGGCAATTATTGTGCGAATGGGTTCGATCATTAAGGTTTCCAGATGGATGCTGTTCAAATATGGGTAGATGTGTCAACATGAGGAAATACAGATTGTTTGGCATGAAAAGCCATGACTGTCATATTTTCATGCAAAGATTGATTACTGTGGCATTTCAGGAATTATTGCAAGGGAAAATTTGGGAAGCAATGATGGAATTGAGTCTCTTTTTCAAGGAATTGACAATGACTATTATCCAATACGATGATATGAACCAATTAGCGCGAGAAATCCCAGTAGTGATATGCAAATTGGAGCAAAATTTTCCACTCGACTTCTTTGATTCTATGGAGCATCTATTGGTTCATTTGCCTTATGAATGTCGTATAGCAGTACTGGTACAATATAGATGGATGTATCTATTTGAGAGGTGAATCACTAACGTTCCATTCTAAGCATTACATATTTTATTTCAACTCATATTTACATATTGTGTAACGCCCCATTTTTTCTGTGTCTGAAATAGTAAGTTACCGGTCTGTGAATAGTATCATCGGTCCGAGAATAAATATTATTTTTGTCCGGAAAATGCATATTTGGTGGAAGAAGCTTCCACATTCTGTTCACACTACTTTGACCAACATGTTTTCATCAAGCATCGAAGAGTGCCACGTAATGATGACGGAGGAGATCGCGTACAATCTGAGTTTGAAGGAAATCTAAAAATTTTCACCTATCCTAGCCGTACGATTGGTAAACCAAAAAAAAGACGATTGATTGATGCAAAGATACAAGCGGCTCAAACCTATATTTTATTGAATTGCGAAGAGATTACACCATATGTACAGTAAGTATACATAATGTAGATAGTCTAAACTTGACGTGGGCCACGAGAAACGTGAGATTGGGGCAGTTGACTGATACTGCTGATATGAGAAACAGGAAATATATTAATCTTTTGCGGCTTCAAAATCCCAACTTGACTGATACTGCAGTTGATGCAAAACTGGACTCCGAATTTGCAGAATGGTTCAAATATTATGTAAGTTACTTTCAATGTACATAACATGGAATGTACATTTATTATATCTCACTCGTGTCATTACTATTTCCTATAGGCTCAAAGCTTGGAAATCGATATTGATAACATATTCATTACGGATCTAGCAAAGGGACCTTTACCGGTTACTAATACCTACTCTGGCTACTTTGTAAATGGTTACAAGTTTAACACTGAGGGTTATGGGAGAAGGAAAAAGACAATAAACAGCGGTGTTTGCATAAAAGGATCAAACTACAATGACGTGTCAAACGATTTTTATGGGAAATTGGTTGAGGTTTTAGAGTTAGAATATCCAGGCCTACCATCATTGAAACGAGATCGTTGCGATTGGATGGCAGTTGTAAAATCAAGGCTAGGGCAGTTGTTCAAGCAGTTGAAACCACAATCTACTTTACTCGCAATATCTGAGCCATTTCAAGAAGTTGTAGTTAATACGCAACCGATGCAAATTGTTGAAGATTTAACGGATAGATTGGATGATGAAAGTGGAACTTATGTTGAAATAGGAGCATCAGATGATGAGCAGTATGTAAAATCAAGCCTAGATCAGTTGTTCATGTAGTTGAAACCAAACAATTTGCTTCACTCACAGTATCTGAGCCATTTCAAGAAATTGGCATTGATATGCAACCGATGCAAGTTGTTGGAGATTTAACGGATAGATTAAATGATGAAAGCGGAACTTATGTTGAAATAGGAGCAACGGATGATGAAGAGGAAGAAGATCAAATCATCATGGGTACCTCAGAAGACGAATATCAAGAAGAGGAAGAAGAAGAAGAAGAGGAAGCAGATGATAGAGGAGGAGGAAGCGGATGATATTGAAGACACTTAATACTTGGAGCAATTTACTGTTACAAATTGATAAATGCATATCTAATATTATTAATGAAGAATTTCAATGTTATTAACTTTCTTCACTCATATTTACCACATGTTCTACAATTCATATAATTGTATAAATTCATTTATTTAGGTTCTGATATCTGCAGTACAGATGGCTAGAGGCAGATCGTTTGATCAGACGCGTTTCCGGAAAGTGGTCGCGTGGAGGTCACGTGGCCCAGGACGCAGTGGCCCGTGGACGAGGAGGGCGATCCCTCCTTTCTTTCAGGTACGATCTGGGGCTTCATCCTCTGCTCAGCATCAGGTACTGCCGCCCATCACATCCTTCTTCAGGTACGTCTGGGCGTCCATCCTCTGCTCAGCGACCAGTACTGCCGCCATCACATCCTTTTCTGCTCCTTCCTCTTCTACCCCCGTTTCTGGACCAGTACAGCCTCCACCAGCTGCACAGTCACCTATTGTGCAAGGTAATCATAAATGTCATTACTGTCATTTCAATTATATATTAATTACCTACATCTATAGCATTTGTCACTTCTTTTGCAGCTTCATCAGATCCACGTATCAGCCTCAGTTTGGTAGCGGGACAGTAAGTACTTTTTCACTTTTTCCAAAGGCATATTTTGTTCAGATTGTGATGCTTTCGTCTAATTATATTTCACTTATATTTTTTTTCTCAGCATATATCAATCTTCTCAAGCAGCGAGGCAAATTATGAGGATAATCAAGCTACAGCTGCATAAAGAAGGATACAAATGGGATGCCGTATCACAAGAGGCGAGAGACTTTTATTGGGAGGAGTTTCAGGTACGCTTTGGTTTAAGTTATATTTTTATATATCATTCAATGTTTACAATTTCATCAAGAACCTCCTAGTATTGAAACGCTATATTTCATTTTTTGCAGAAACCAATTTCATATGGGAAAGAGGCCATTACGGCTAATGCTGAAAGTGGCCCTGGGAGAAGATATGCGCTGACGATTATGCTGACTTCACCTATAGGAATGAGAAAGAGGCGGGTAAGAAGCAGAGTGCGGTCTCAAGAGATATGGGAGAGCTGGCAAAAGGCTTGGAGGATCCCACATTCAAGAGAAAGGCGGAGATATTTGCACAGAACTGCGCAGTGAAGACTGCGGTGATGGAGCAGGACCTTCTCGACACACAGGCGGATCAATATCGCTATAGAGAACAACTCGATTAATTTAGTAGTGAACTAGTCCCCTTTTATATGAAACTGATGTTTAATGAAAGGACACTATATATATTAATATATACATGCATAAAAAATAAATTAACAGGCTAAACAATTAGGTTGTGAGCCAAACCCGATTGAAGGTGTTTACATACACTCACACGAAGACCATGATCGCTAATATTTTGTCGACATACGTGGCGCTGAGCATCAATGTAAAGTAACAAATGAATAAAATTTACATTTAACCCTCTATCTCATTGCGAAGATGTACAAAGTTTCAATATAATAAAACTTGCAATGCATGAATTAATTAATTTTTTGTTTCAAAGGAGAACTGTACTATAAGCTCGTGAGCATTGTTTCTTCTTAGAACCTGGATGAATCTGAAGCTTGAAGTCAAGAAATTGACGAGGTATCCCCCACCCACTTTATCTCGGGTTGTTAGGGGGCAAGAAAGAGAAAAGGAAGGTTTTAGCGGCATCGGGTCCTCAAGGCATCACAGTTTTACTGCGGCTCAGCAGCATCATGCTTCTACAGCCAAGCGCAGACCACAGCCCGAGCACACTGATGAGCACTATATTGAATTACGGGCTCAACTTGCATAATAGCAGAGACAGGATTGCAGAGATTAGAAGCGCATGTGATGCGGCTGTCCGGTGAGCCCGGCTGTACTTTCTTCCTCTGAATCCTGCGCCCTGCTACAGACCCGAAATGTTTCGACGTCCTCAGCAGCACCACTACCGGCTTCTTGATCCCCGGATGCTGCAGACGGATACCCTTGGTCACCCTCTGGCCACTCAGCACAATCCAACAGGTAATAATATGTATATATGTCCAATTTTCAAACCAGGTGCGAAAAAATTTATGGTTCATAATAATATTTAATTTTTTTTTATTTTTTTTTATTTGCGACCGATTTGCCTAACCAAAAAATTAAAATTTAAATTTTACAATTGCGACCGACTTTTAAAATTACGACAGATTTTTTCTGCGACCAAATTTGCGACAAAGTTTCCAAATGAAACAGGACCAAAATTTGCGGACCGATTATTCAATTTTTGCGACGATTTAATCGTCGCTAATTTGCGAACCGACGAAATCATCAAGTCGCAAAACATCTTTGCGACGACATTTTTGCGATCGATATCTATCGGTCTCAAGATCGGATCGCTAAGTGAAATTAGCGACCGATTTTTTGCCATTTTGCGACCGTTGGGTCGCGTCGCACAAATGGCGTTTTTTTTTGTAGTGAAATAAGGAAATTGAAACGTCTTGTGAATTAATGGAATGCAACCAGGGGTCAAAATATTAATTTTGCAGGCCAGTAAATCACTGCCTGCATTGTAAAGGACTTCCACCGATAAGAGGGTCCCAAAGTGTTGCTCGCAAAAACAGACAGCGGCTTCAAGTATTTCAACCTCACCATTATCAAAACTGATCCTATAGCCACCACAGTGTAAGTCCATAAAAATCGCATCTTCCAATGAATCTTGCGAGCTCCCATGTGGTGCATAGCTCACGTGTCCATTTTGCATGCCAATATGGATGGTTCTGTTTTGTCCGCAGTTCCTTTGGTTCGTTGAAGCAGCCAATGCACAAGGTCTAATTTTCCATGCGTGGATTTCCTCTAAGTTTTGTTGCAAAGCACCATGCATAGGGTCTGTTTCCATGCGGTGGATTTTCGTTGAGCGTCAGTATCCAGTCCTGCACCAGATCGCTTCGCTTGCGTTATTAATCCAACTGTGGGTTCTATCCTCTTAGCCGCATATAAAACTCCATTTCCGGGCTTGCCAATTTCCATGTAAATAGACAACAACAATATGCCATAAATAGACACAACATATGCCACTTGAATGGCATCGAGTTTCTCTTTTGATCAACTTGCATGAAAAAAATGATTAAACGAAAGCTACTATTATATGGAGAATTCCAGGCCATTTGGTCTCCATATCTCTTGCACCATGAACACCTAAACAAATATGATTGATGCCTTCGAATCTCCAACACACCAAACGACAATGCTTGAAATACTCATACCCCTTTTTTACTAGCTTCGACACCCGACCGCCCCCCCCTCTATGTGGTAAGAATCCCTCTTCAACCACCCTCTACATGAAACTCTTTTCATCTTTGGAGGCACTTGCATTTGCCAAATCTTCTTCCACAATAATCTCCCTTCCAATCTCTCATCTCCTCGACTAAAGCGCCGTAGCAGAAATAAATACCTCGACCAAACAGTGTAAATACTTTCTTTTCAAAAAATGGCAGATGATACAATTTCCCTTTGTTGAATCCCAAGAAGGATATTTAAAATAGCCCCGAATAATCCCTGTACTGAAAAGCTCTATCACCTTAGTTGCCTTCCAACCCCCATTAACACTAATCAACAAGATCACAACACCTTAAAATTCACGATCAAAATAAAAGTCAACCATCCTCCGCAAAAAAATTCCCTCCACTTTGGTATCCAAGGTATAAGATCCAGCAATAGTTTTTTCCACAATTTCCTAACTCACCATCGAATCCCTGTTTTAATATATACCTTAGCTTCTTAGATACACTCTTCTCTCTTGTATATATATGCTATTAATGTCTTTCTTGAAATAGCAACATAAAAGGTCTCCTTCAAGGAAGTATTTAGCTTTGGAAAACTTCTATAGAGAAGGAGTGTTGGATTTCGAAAATTAAATCTCCCCTCCGGCCTGCCCTACATAGCAACATTAAAAAACCAATGTAATCTAGAAAAAATCACCATCACTCTTGCTTGGCAGCACCCTATCCTAAGAAAACAATGAATAACCTTTCCTCTCTATTCCGAACTAGAACCTTCCACCGAAAGAAATTCATTAATTTTTTGAAGCTGCATCACAGAAAGATAAGGGGAGAAGAAAACAGTCATGCTATAGCAAGGGGAAGACCTGAGCAAACAAGATTTTTAGACGTTTCTTTACCTCCCCAAGAAATAAGTTGTGTTTTCCAATGATTCCACCCCCGACTCAAAAGACGATGCATGAAGGAAATTAAAAATTTGCTTCTTGCTAATCTCTTATTAAGAGAAGGTAAACCCAAATATTCCCCCTTTTTAAAGAGCCATGAACACCCAACCCATTCAATTCGCATGTTCCTGTCATTGATCCATTTTAATTTGGACTAAACATGATTCCCGAATTTTGAAAAATTTACTGCTTGACTGTAACAGACTGATTCTTTAGTGTCGGTAATAGTGATTTTACCCGGTATGTGAAATAGTAAACATCGGTCCGGGACTTGGTATTATTTTAGTCCGGAAAAATTACTATGCTTAGTTAAATATTTTTATTTACTAATTTTTTGGAGCATGTTTGCAATGATTTAGGTGGGTAGAAAATATTTAATGAATATTTTTGAGAGTTTTAATGTATTAAATGCATAATATTTCAAGTGTGGTATATTAAGAAATAAATGAAGGAATATTTTAGTAGAAGTTAATTTAATTAATTGTGGAGTTAAATAAGAAAGTAGAAGAGAATTATTTGAGGGAATATTTAGAGCCATTGGATGAGATTACTTAGGACTTATCTTAGCCACAACATTTTTTGCCATGATTTAGGAAAAGTCAAATTTGACTTTGGCACTTAAAAGTAAACACCACAACATTTTTTGTCTTTCCTTCTCCTTCTCTTCTCCACGCCATTTCCATTTCTTCCTTCTTCTTTCATTTTCTTCATTTCTTATACCTCCATTTACCCAACCAACTACCTAATTAAACCATAGAATAGGACTTTAATACTTAAGATTTAAGGAGTAGAAGTTGAGATGTGATTAAAAGCAAAGAGAGTTGAAGTTCCAATTGAATTAGTAAGGTTGTGGTTTTGAGTTTTGGTGAATTGGGTTAAGTAGAATTCATGTTTAGACAATGTTTTATTGAATGCATAAATCATGCTTCAACTATTTTCTTTGTCAAGTTGTTGCTTGGTAATGTTGATTGTTTCATGCTTTGAAGAGGTTGGAGAACCATCCCTCAAAAGAGGGGAAAGATGAAAAGCTAAGGAGTAAGGCTTTCCAAGCTTATTCAAGCTTGTTTAATAAGGTTAGTGGCAATTCATAAATTTTTGACTTGTTTAAGTTGTTTTAGCATGGTTAGGGTTTTGGACTATATTTTGGGAACTTTGTTAATGTATTTGTTGAAATTGGCTGAATTTTTAATGTGAGATGTGTTCTGGGCCGTGGGGATTGGAACTCATTTTGCCCTTTATACTTCCCATTTTTTCTAACTCTACATGAAAGTTGTAGCTCTATTTTCTCAGCTTTCCAAAAACATATTCTTATGTCTAAATTCCAATACTTGTAGCTCAACTTATGAATTGAAATCAAAACTTGGTTCTGTTAAATAATGTCTTACCTGTATATCCGAAAATTATTGTCCATGTTTGAACACTCAAATGGCAAAATAATGTCTTATGTTATTCATAAAAGTTTATATGGCTTACTTCTTATCTTTCCAACCCTCCTCTGTGTTCCCCAAATTGAGAATACATAGCTCACCTTATGGCTGAAACACCCAAACTGACTCTGTTTGTTGTCGGGGCACATGCATTACCTAAAATTGAGTGCCCATTTTTGACCACTATAATGAATAAGAATTAGGTTTCTGATTTCTTCATAAAAGTTGTTTTGCCCTAGAATTCTCTCGTTCTGGATTGGTTTTCATTTGAGTGTTTGGTGAATAGAATTCAAGAAACATTGGACTTGGTATCCTGCTGAATCAGGTCTGATCTGTGTGGTCTGTGTTTCTGAGCTTTTGTTTTGTTTAATCTTAACCCTCTGTGGATTCTGGGCTGTGGTCCCTTCTGGAACATTTGTCTATTTTGTCTAGCTTCTAATGAATCTGATTTCATTCAATTTGGAGACCCATACTCAAATTTATGTGTTTAAAAACCCAGCAGAGGTCAAGTTTTGGAAATGCTGAAGAAGTTCTGATTTATGTACTTTTATAACTGTATTAAGTTATAGTATATCATTTATAGTGTTTTGAGTAAAACTTTGAACTGATGAGTAATAAATGAAGAGGTTTTGATTAAGAATTATTGCTTTTGTGAAAGAATAGATTTGATTTGGGCTCTACTATGGCATGATTGAGACGTAGTATGATGAGATGGATTTTTGTTTATTGTAAGCTATGATCATATGTAGGGTTTTATCAGCCCTTATAAATTAGCGGACACGCTTAATTTGTGTGATGGGGTGGTTGCTTTCATAGCCAACGATTTGTGTGATGGGGTGGTGCTTTCATAGGCCACGGTAGTGCTTTCATAGGCCACGAGTATGTGATGGAGTGCGCTAATATAGGCCCGACAATCTGCCTTGATGTTTCATTTTTGCATGAGTACGAACCTCAAACAAAAAAATGAAAATTTTATTGTTGCTAATAAAAGAATGAAGACAATATTTGTATTTATAATCTCTCATTGATTTCAAAGTAATTGATTAAAATGAATGCATTTCGGTATTTTATATAGTTGAGTAAGTTTTCAGATTTGGACTTGGCTTTTCTAGTTTAATTTAATTGTTGGTTATTTAGCAACCACTTGAGTCTTCCACTTCAAGCGCCGTTGATTTTTATCCAACGCGCAGGCTTAGGAAGCGGAGGGTGGTTCTTCAAGACCCAAAGGACAAGCATTAGAGTAGAGATCACATTTGGGTAAGGTATTTTTGGTTGCGTGACTTTTGGGTGTTTTAAAGTGTATTTGGGTTTTTAAGTTTAGTTAGATTCTTCTGGAGGAATATAACATTTTATATATTTTTGGTGTAATATATTAATATATTCCTTTGAAAAGGAATCGTTTTACTAGCATCGCGTTGACTTGATCGGTATTTAAGAAGTGCTCTATGGGTTGATTTATCCCTTGAATTGGACGTCATCTTGGGGTCCTTGGCGCATTGGAAGTGTGTTATTTTCTTTGTGTGGCGTTACTTTCTCCCGAGGGGAACTCTTGCGAAGATCTTTGTAAGGAATTTCCTTAAATTATTATAATTTCGTTAACAAACAAAAAAAAAAAAAAAAAAAAACAAAACAAAATGGTTAATTACTTGCCTCCTTCGATTTAACCACTGTAATTTGTCGATCTAGCTTTAATAAGTGACAATAACGGTTGCTCCGGCACCGATGGTGGCATCCGCCGTCTGGTTCTCCGGATTGGCCGGTGGGTGTTAATTTGACCCCTGTTTGACGCGTAATTTTTATGGCCCCGCAACCCGGTGATGATTGAGGATAAGGGATCAGATTCACGTCATTAAATTTGTATAATAAATGACATCTCTGCTTGGGGCCATATGTTCCAAGGCAAAAGTAAGGATACAAAAAAAATACCACAACAAATAAAACCCCGCCGGAAATTTCTTATCATTCCGAGGGAAAAAGTTAGGGCATTCGAGAGAAAAATGGTCGATCGTAAAATCCAAAGGAACGATCCGACGCAGATAAGTGCCCGAAATGTTCAAATACAAAATAAGTTATTGTCATATTATTCACACTTGAATTTGGATCCAAGTCGCGAAATTGCGATCTAATTTTCCATAACTGGTTTTTTTAGCACGATTAGCAATGCATTTTTTTCATCCTTAGTGGTGCGCCTTTCTTTTCTCATGCTACATGCAGGACCTACTTTAATCAGCAATTTTTTTTGTTTAGAAATTGATCCTTCCGGAAAGTTACTTTGAGAACTTGGAATCGACGCCCTAGTCAATGCCTAGTCCAAGAGACACCCAAATCCCCGATTTAATCCAGTCAGTTCCTGTGAGTTAGTTCAAGTTAACTGCGGATTCAGTTCTAATTCGGACCCCGTAAAAATGGCTTGAATGATATTGGAGAAATGAGCCCGGATTTTTGGCAAGCTCAGATAAGAACTATTGGCTCAGATGTAGCCGCTGCTCTCGCCCAAGATAGGGGCCCAAAATCAAACTCTTCCGCTGTCAAGCAGCAACCAGTGGTTGGAGAGAGGCGAATCCAGAAGCTACTTCAAGATAATCAGACTTCTGTGGGAAACACTGCCCTATTGAGAATGATGTTAATCAAGCAACTTGCTGAACATGAAAAAGACAAGATTGAGAAAATGTCCTGTAAGTGGAAAAGGAAGGACCCGGTCACTCAAACTTTTCTATGGGTTAAGCCGAGTATGATCTTGCACCCAACCAACTCACTTCATTTAAAAACGTTCAAGCATAACTGTTGTTTGAGGGAGATAACGCGCCCCGTTCTCATCTGTTCTGAATTCCTCCGAGTTTCTCAATGATGAACCGGTATAATGAGGAGGATGTTTTAAACGAGCATTCCCACAAAGCACTACATAAGGACTATTCGGAGAATGGTCAATGTATGGTCTAGATAGGAGATTTCAGAAGAACTTGGGTAAGAACTGCAGAACCACTTTTCTCAAGCATTTTAAGACTGATGAGAGTGACGAATTCGGCTTGCGGATTTAGAGAAGTCTGAGACAAGGGAAAGATGAAAGCTTTTTCTGACTACTACAGGAGGTGGAGAACTTAAGTGTATCAGGGTGCCAGATGAAGGGCCGAGAGGACCAAGAGCTAATCAAAATCTTTCAGTAGAAGCTTGCTACCCTTCCTTATAAAGAGAGAATGTTGACCCCAACATCTCAACTGATTTTGCTCTTAGTTCAAAGAGCTTGGTTGAATATGAGGAGCTGTAATAAAGGAGGAAAGAAGAGAATAGAGGGTTTGGCAACTATCGACCTCCTCAATGACAGAAATGTCGGAAGTAGCACTTAAGAAATCAGTCAGAGGAAGCAGTAATACCGTGGGTGCAATCAATGAAAAGTGAGAAGAGAATTCACTGACCTATGGAAGCTCCCTTGAGTACCAGTATTGAGTCAATGTATCAGAAAGGGAGGTACTTTTTAAAGCGCTGCAGTCGATCCGACCTAACCTGTGCGTGGAGGTATATGGATCGGAATTGTGATTATCCATCAGTGCACAGGGGCATTCGATGATGAATGTTTGCAAATTGAGGCACCGATATCCAAGATTGATTTGACAGCGGAATAATAGTAAATATTACTAAACCTTCTGAGAGGAAGACAGTCCCATGCACTAAGAACAAACCCGCTTCCCTAATTATCAGGTACAACTGGTCCGCCTCGTAACGTCTCAGTCTGGGTGGATCAATTCAACGCAAATCTGGAAGTGGATTTGTCGGAAGAAGTTGTTGTGGTAGAGGCTGAGTGGGAAGAAACGGATGTGCACATGTTAATATATTGGGATGAACTGTAGCCAGCGATGAAAGAGGGGAAGATGGCCCCGTGAAATGATGAGATTGAGAAGAGCATTACTGTGAAAGTGGGCGACGTGCTAGAAGATGAAGACGAGCAAAGATCCAGCTCGCAATCCAGAAGAGCTTAGCTGATCAAGAAGTAGCAGTGGTATTATAGCAGCGAAGAGGACGTGAATTGAGGTAGGCTCCCAGAGGCTTTGAACCCGGAGTGGGCGAGTATACAATCCGATGGCCAATGTCAGACTAAGGAAAAGAGATTGTCTGCCTGAGGATGAAAAAGAAGACAAAAGAAAGGGCGAAGAAGAGCAAAAGAAAAGAAGAGAAGAGGAAGTAAGTGACGTGCAGAAGAAGACTGTCGAGTGGTGGAAGAGCAGTCAATAACCGAGCACCCAGCGGTGTTACCGCCAAGTTCAAATATTGAGACAATTGCAGAGAACTAATGAAGGCAGATATTTCAATTATGGGATTTGCTTTGATGAGCATCCAAGAGAGCATAGAGAGTCTTTATTAGAAGCCATGACTTTTTTGTCAGAGTGGCCTCTCTGGAAGTTCAGAGTGTTGATATGATCAACTGCTACAGCGTAGGATGTGGCGGAAGTCACTTTCGCTTTTGATTCAAAAGATCTCCACCAGAAGGAAGTGCCACTTTAAGCCATTTA